>VZTY01006183.1:0-12090 GCA_013400935.1 Turnix velox | reverse complement strand
GACTCCTCTGTCTCTTTTGTGAACACATCAACCTCAGGCAACAGGGATTTTCTGAACACTGGCAGAAGTAAAAATACATCATCACAAATGCAGCTGTGTTTTATTGTTTACATTTTGTCAATCACTTCTCATAGTGTACAAGATAAGGTATGAAAGGAATCTTATATCCCCCAAGATTCTCAAACATGCTATCACACATAGTAATAATTAATATGAAGTTACGGCTTTGTTAAAAAAAACCCAAAATTAACATCTCCCTCAAAACTAGAATTGCTTTCTTTTGTAAAAACACATTCATTATTTCTGAATAAAGGAAATTAATAGATTTTAGAAACTGTCAAATACAGGTAATTCAGAAATTACATATTAAGGAACAGCAAAACTTAAGAACTAACAAACTCACTTGGACAGAGCTATGACTCAGCACCAAAGAAGCAGCTGGCACAGCTGCAGCAACTGACAAGGGCTTTGTAGGGGTCCTGTGCTCTAGGTGGGGCAGCAAGTTAACTTCAGCCATTAGGTCTGGTATGTGTTGACAAAATACTGTGAAGGGTCTCTCGCTTGGTCAATGGTTACGTAAGGAGTGTCTTTTTAATTGATGAATATCTGTAAAGCCAGTGCTATAAGTTGTGAACAAGCCTATATGGTGGCACACATGCTAGGAGGAACTATCCCCCAAGCTACCCAGTGCTGCAATAAAGAATGCTTGTTGCTGTTACTGAGATTTCCTGCATTTCAGGTGTGTTTTATTGATCTACTAAAAACTTTAATTATAATAGACTGGAGAGCCAAAACATGCAGTTACTTAGAACCATGTATAGTACTTGAGTGTGCTCTTGTTCATTATTCAGAACACTTACTACTGACTCTTTCCATCATCAAACAATCATCTTGAGAGATTAAAAAAAAAAAAATTATTCTAACTCCAAAAGCAATTATTATGCTTAGTAATTTACCTAGATGCCTCAACAGAAATTTGGAGCTTACAAAAATATTTCATGGCAGGTTTACTACAGCTTATTAGCAAGGAAAGATAACAAAAGAGCCCACCAAATGCTGAATCATTGTTAATGGTGCTTGTTAATAGTCTCTTTCTATGGAAATACCAAAAAATAAAAATTTCCTTTTGTAATTTCTCTTAACCTGTTTAATTTAATTAATTCATTTAGTTGTAATTTATCATAGCTGCTACATTAGTTATCAGAATGATGAATACAATGACAAGCCAAGACTCCAGCAGCTTCTGAAATCTGAATGTAAGCAAATTTTCATAATCCTCATTAAGCACGTCCACATGAATTTCTTTAAAGGATATTTAACAGTTACAACTGAAGAATTCTGCTACAACACATAAACTAAGGAAAATAGTATAAAAAATTAACTGTGTTTTGACTGTTGAAGTCCATCATGGTTTTGGCTGGCATAGAGTTAACTTCCTTGCTGACAGCTCATGTGGTGCTGTGTGTTGGAGATGGTAACATGCTACTGTTTTTGGTCATTGACCATTGACATTGGTCAAGGTCTTTCTGCTGTTACATCACCCAATCAGCAAAGGATGCAAAAAAAGTTTTGAGGAGACATGGCCAGGATAGCTGATCTGTCCACATGACACCATGCTGAGCACACAAAACCAGGGGAAGGAAGGGGGCCATCCATCAAAGTGATGATGCTTGCTTTCCCAAGTAACTGGTACTCATGATGGAGCTCTTGGTTTCTAGGATATTGATGAACATCTGCCTGCTGATGGGAAGTAGTGAATTCATTCTTGGTTTGCTTTGCTTGCGTATATGGCTTATGCTTTCCCTATTAAATTGTCTTTACCACAACCCATGGTTTTTCTTACATTTCCTATTCTGATTTTCTCCCTCATAACACCAGGGGAAAGTGAGAGAGAAACTGCTTTATCCCGGTTGCTGCCTGGGGTTGAACCTTCATACTCTACTGGGCATACAATTCAAAAGTAAAGGAGAGTGAAGGAGAATTATGACTTTGTTAGAGTGTTTTTAAACACAGAAAGTTTCGTATTCTAAAAAAAAGTACTGCCACCAAGAGAGGCTTTGACATATAAATATCAGATTCCAATTCATATTGCTGTCCATAGGCAGTCAGAGCCCAACTGCTGGCACTGCACATCCCCTCAAATCGACGAACTGCACAGCTATTCCAGCTACCCAGCTGGTGCGTCGACAGCTCCATTAAATATTCTTGTCTAGTGATACAGCAAAGACCTCTCATGACTATTTTTAAATGCACATTTTTAATATTCAATATAATGTTACTCTTTAACAAACTCTTTACTCCCTGCTTCTTTTATGAAGCTTCCTGTGGTCTTTAGAGGGATTGTTAACCAAAGAATGGATCACACTCTTTCTGCATGAGCAGATTCAGAAACACTCCATTAAACCTTTCAGTATTTAATATGAAGAGTAATCTCTCACCTCTGAGGAGATAAGCCAGTTGCTGAGTGATTAACTCTGGTGCCTCTTGAAGAATTTCTTCAACTACTAAAGAGGAAGAAGTTGCTTGTAACTCCAGGCTGCCATCACATTGCTCATCTGTACTGATGACTTTGACGACAGCTGATTCCAAACTTTTATCTTCACTAACAAAGAAATTTTAAAATTATATGTATTTTTCTTCCTAGATGCTTAGACAAACTAGCAAAACAGAACTTTTTAAAAAATTCTGAATTATAAATTATAACACAGCTGTTGTAACACTGTTGAAGTCTGCTGTGAATCTAAAGAAATTCACAATGAAGTCCTAAAACTCTTATTTTTTTAATGAAGCATTCACAATGGTTTTATTACATGATACATTGCTAAGACTCAAATGTTTGCATTTCTGGTACCAAAATATTGATAATTAATAATTTCAGAAAAATATTTCTAAATGTATTGAAAATGCCACTTTTTATTTAAGGGAGTTTTGTATTTTTCCCATTGAACATTTTGAAAACCTACCAAAGTTAATTTTCGATTTTTGTTTTCCCTATTTTTATTCTAATCTATAAATGCTTCAGAAAGGGATGTGGCCATAGTGCAAGTTACCTCAAATGAAATACTAAATGGATTTGGAAGTAAGCAGCATCTCTGATTCTCAGTAAGACAGGCAGAGCATTATGAAGAGGGCCTTTACAAAAGATTCACTACAGGCTTGTAAATATTCCCTCTTCCCACAGGTACATGAACTACTGTCTTCCAGTAAAAGGCAGAAAGTTTCCATGATATCTAAACTGAATTAAAATATCTAATCTAAGCTGTATGAAGATACAAGGCCCTCTAAAAAGGAAGTTCCATTACAAGTGACAGAAAGATAACTATTTAATTTGTTACAATTCATGGACCTAATTAGAGACAAAATATATTTTAACTACTTTTCTGTCTCTGTTAATATAGCAACATTGATGCAGAAAAAATGTAAAATATAATTTTAAAAATAGCTCAATCCAAATAAGCCATCTTGTTGTATATACAATACCTTGTCAGCATGTTGCTGTTCACAAGCGTTAAAGACAATTTCCCTTCAGCATTCAGCTGGTGCAAATTGATTTCATCTCGGAAGATATGAAATGACTCTGAGATATTCAGCTCCTCCAATATAAATCTTGTCTCTGTGAGGTAGCTAAAATCTCTCCTTGGTATGTTTAAGACAGGTAAGCAAAGAACCTCAGGGGGACTGACCTGTAAAACAGGTGTGCATTTGTCAAGAGTGGCATAAAGTAAGATCTGCTTTTTATTAGGAAAATGTTTTATCAGAGTGAGAAACTATAAACAGTCTGATTTTTTTGTTCACTCCCCCCCTTTTGTGTCCATTTGTTTAAAGGCATCTTTTGATGTTTTCTTGTTCTTTAGTTTGCCTCTTTCAGAATTACTGGGAAACTAGGAAGGATAAAGGAAAGAAAATTATATCCATAGGTGATTTTTTTTTCTTACTGCTAATAAATAAGTCACCATACACCCACTCATTAATGTAGGTGTTGTAATGTAGGAATGTAGATTGTTCCTATTTAAAAACTTTAACTCTCATTATAACAAAATAATTGTCCAGAATTATGTTTTTACAGTATGTTTTAGTTGACTTAATGTTCGTAACAATCTGGAACCAATGAATTAAGACCATTCAGTCCATTTTTCTATTACCTTGTCTAGAAAGTAGGCATAGGCCAGAGTAGAAATGAGTGAATCCAAATCACAGGATTTATTCCCAAGAACAACATGGACTTTCTCCAGGCATTTGGTCCTGCTCTGTAACATATTAGAAAACAACAGCAATGAGTGACAAAAATGAGAAAAAAGCAAGCTCCATCACCAAGAGTCTTCATAAGACAAAGTAAATACCAGACATTGACCTCAGCTGTGGCTCTTTACACCATTGCCTAAAATTATGTAGTTACTGTCTGATCAGACATGTTTCCATGACTTAATCTCTTCCAGAAAAGCCAAGAAATCTCTTTTCTAAGAGACTATGGTTTAGATCCCAAATGAAATCTAAACAGCAAACAGAGAGCACCTTCATGTACACACAGGGAAATCTGAAAATATCTCACAAATCCAACAAGAGAAGTCTCAAAGAATATGGAAATACACACAGCAAACTATACAAAGCAAACAGTAATTTTAGTTTTCCCTTTTTTCTTCTCTCAGCTAAGATCAGTAACTAGACAAAGGAAGTGGCTTTCACCCTTACTGTTTAGGAGTTGAACACACCTTGTGAAGCACTAAGAGTTATTAGTTATTCTTTCTTGTTAAGAGAACTGAGTCTGTTCCCTATTAATAGAAGAAGCAGCCTTCCAATCAGGAGGAACAGTAACTATAGATTGACTGTATGAAAGCAAAATATTGCAGAGAAGTGTTGCCAGGAGTCAGACACAAACCAGTGTGATCATACTGAAGCCATTTATTTAGTTCTACTTAAATCATTATTTAGTTTTCTTAGAAAGAAAACACTCTTCGTGGTAGACAATCATTAGTTAAGCAGAGCATGTAGGATTATATGATCTGTTACTATCATTGAGTATTATAGATACGTAACTGGTTAAACATAACATCACTCAAATTCTTAGTTAACTGTTATCTGCATTCGTGTACACCGATGTTCCTGGCACAGTATCAGTTCATATCTTGAGCATATGACTTCTCCAGCAGTGTTGTTTTTGCTAGAATCAGAGTTGTTTTTCTTTTCCATGCTTTAGGTCACATCCCTGTACCCAGGCCTCTCATCCTAACTGCGTCTCTAAACCTTACTTACACAATCAACATGTCCATTATTTTCTAGAAATCCTCCCATAGAGAAGTGTCTGCTGTCTTCATAATTGCACATGCAAAATGTAAAGTGGTGTTTTCCACCTGTGCACATCTCTAGTGTCAAGCCAGCTGCATGGAAACAGGCTATTTCTTTCAACAATCTATGCTTCTTACTTCGAGAAACATATCTGACTGACACTAAGTAGATGTTAAAGAAATAGATATAACGTAATTAAACATTTTTGTTGTCATGCACAGGATGCTGTAATTTTATTACTTTGCATTACAGATTCTGGATACAAAATCATCTCTTAAACTTCTATGAGAAGTATGCATTTAGTATAATATCCTCAAGAGCTATGAATGTGAAGTTTGTTAAACCAAACTTTTGTCTTTGGGTCTAATCTTACTCCCATCGGGACATAAGGAAAGAATTTAGTTCTCCTTCCCTTATAAGGGACACAAAGATCAAAACACCTCTGGATAGTAAAACCAGGACATCTTTACTCCACTCCCTATGCACTGGGAAAGACACACATCTCTCTGAAAAGCAATGAGCCTGGAACTGATACATTCATTATGTGGGCCTTCACCAGCAACAAGCTGTCTTCATTTTCCTCTTTTCAAAATATGTTTTTTATAACACTGTTCTGTAGTATATATTTCTGACTGATCAGCCACCCTAAATAATGTTCATGCACAGATCAGTAAGTATTCTTTGGTGCACTGAATTTAGGTACATTTTTCTTTAGGTGCATCACAACTGCATAGCAAATGACTCTCAACCTGAAAAAAAAGGAAACTGAACAAACTGTTAAATTGCATATTCATTCTGCAAAGTCATCTCGCTGTAGGATGCTGATCTGGATCTATGTCAACAGGTACGTAATTGTTTTCTTTTGAAAAATTAAGACTTTTTTCTGTTGTCTTTAGAAGGTGAGTTGCTAAACCTACATTGATTTCTGAAGAAATTAGAAAAGTAAGGCTATGAAGAGCAAAACCTAAAGAGAGCACAGCAATGCAAGAAAACTGTGGAGATCATCTCTTCACAGCCTTCCGAGGCCTCATTTCTTTAACTCCAGCACAACAGAGTCTCATCAGTACATATGAACCAGAAAAGACTGTAGAGGACAGGCCATCTCCCTGCTCTCTTTTCAAGAGCTTAAAAAGAACTCTGAGACACAGCTTATTGTGTTTTGAATAGGACAGTAAGCAGACAAACAAGAGTGTGTACTTCTTGGTGAGCCTGTAAACATACTACCCCTCCAAATAACCGCTAGTTTCTTCTAGAATATTTTTGCCTAAAGCAAATATAAAAAGTAATCTCCTAGCTACTGTTAACTCTTGCACAAAGGAAAGGGAATGAAAACAAACTTATATATATGTTCAGGGGTTTCTACAGCACACTGACTTTCTCTGGTCAGTCTGGAGAGGATGTATTTCTGTTTCATCCACTAAAATAGGTTAGTTTAATGACTCTTAACTCTCCTTAAGTAAGAACCTGTTAATCTGCATGCATTGAGACCACTTCATTCTCTAATCTCTCATTTGTGACTTTTAGCAAGGTATGCAATGAGTCTTTAGGTAATAAAATATCATAGCTTTTCTATTAATATTAAAATACAAAGTCAGCTTTTAAGCTGTATTAGAAGGTAATTCAACCTTTTATTTCACAAATTTCAAGGCAAAAAACAGAACCAGTAGAAAGCCTGTACTTCACTTCTGATGATGTGAGAGGCACTGATGAGAAAGAAAAAAAACAGGTCTTTATTTAAAGAAGTGTGAAAGCCTTCCAATATGAAATAATGTTTTGCAAAACTAATATGGAGGCATATGTATATCAAAACTGGAATACAGCTGATTCTTCCCCTAGTTCTGTAAATCCATAAAGGGAGCAAAACATGACCAAAAAAGTCACTCCTAATTAATACTGGGATGCATGTTTGCTATTATTTCCCTAAGTTAAATCCTCCATTTTCTGAACAACTATTCTTACTCATGCAAGTAATATATTCTCCCAAAAACAAGCTGAATTCAATGAACCTTATGGTTTCTTTACAACTCCCTATATTCTATCTAGAAAACAACATACATTATTTGCTATAGACAGAAATAAAACAGGATTGCAGATAATCTGCACCAGAGACAGTGCTAAATCCTATCCTAGTATTTACATTCACATAGTAGGTGCTGTCCCATTAGAGGTGAAGTTAACAGGAAAATTAAACCCATCAAGCTAAGCAGCAACTTCTTAAGCACACAGGTGTGACAACAAATCACAGACTAGGAGCTACAGTCTGAGAGCTGCCACCTGCAAAACTGACCAGGCACAGATATCTACAGGGAAGTGTACAAACAGGTACAGGGTAACCTGATACATTAATACTGAATTATTTACCTTCCCATTTCCCAGAGATAACCACTAAAATAATCCAGTGACGCACAAAGATCACACTTGCACAATTTACTCACATAGACAACTTTCCTACTCATTGCATGTTTACTCCTTCAGTTGGGCATTTATCTGATGATAGCACCACAGACAATTTATATTCTAATGGAATATTCAAGGCAGCAACGTATCATCTC
This sequence comes from Turnix velox, assembly GCA_013400935.1. NCBI lineage: Eukaryota > Metazoa > Chordata > Aves > Charadriiformes > Turnicidae > Turnix > Turnix velox. The sequence continues at coordinate 4,255 of VZTY01006183.1, read as the reverse complement.
CTCCATTCTATTTTAACACAGATAACTTCCTTGTACTAAAACTCCAGATACTTCATCAAGGACATCACCACATACAAGCAGATCTTGTAGTCTATAACCAGAGTTTTCCTAATTACAACTCTTAATCAAGAGATGGCAAGAAAGAGGGTACTGACAGACTAGAAGTTATGTTAAGAGGAAGTTGTTGTAAAAGTATTTTCACATTGATTAAAATGTTAGCTTAAGATCAATGGAACCCTCAAAGCAACCTTTGTCTTCATATAAATAGAACATTGCACAAAACTAGCATTCTTTGTGTATCTGGAACAAAGAGCGCAATCCCTCTCAATTCTCAAAAGTTTTCAAAGAATGTATCTTATTACTACTTATTGATAATAGTCCATCAAACAGTACACTCTCCGTACTCTCCAGAAAAGCAACACTGGGTCATCCAAACTTGCTGTTTACCTTCTGGGTCTAAGACTGCTTCTTCTTCCATCATCTCAGATACTACTGGTCCACTGCTTGCTAATCAGACAGCTAGGACAAAAGCAGGCACGTGGATGTGAAGCTTCCTCTTTCAAGCCTTTCCAAGCAAACAAAACAGAGAAGCCCACAAAGCCTTAGACTTAGCAGCAATTGGATAAAAATGTGGTTAACTGCTGCAGCTACCACAGCTAAACCTGAGAGGCACCATTAAGTCTCAATAACTCCAAGAATGAAAAGAATTTAGAGACTGATGATGAAAGTAGAACTCAGAAATTAAACTACATAAGGGACCACTGATCTTTCCTAGTGCAGATGGACCATTTAGTTAAATTAAAGGTAAGCTGTAAAATGCATAAATACTAGAAGCCAGAGATAAAATTATTTAAAGAAATTATGTTATTCCCAGATGGTATCAGTCAGGATAACTCAATTCAGTTAAGACCTGCATAGATCAATATTAGCTCATCATGCTCACAAAAAAAATAATTATATACATTAAGCTACCTCTGCAATCTTTTGAGAAATCTTTTCTCAGACTCTCATACAGAAAAGAAGCTCTCATATCTGCCCAGCTGTGCTCTCTTTAATCGTATAAAAAGCACTAATAAGGCAACTTTTATCTTTATGCAACTGTAGACAAAAATACTTTTATACACTGATTCTTCAGACAGCTGATTCATTCAACCATATTGCATATATTGACAAGTTTGCAAAAAAAAATACAACATTCAGGTCAAAAACCAACACTGCCTTTTTTTTTTCTGTTCATGCATAACTGAAATCATATTAAAAGATAAGAAATACTGAAGACATCTTCTAGTATAAATAGGAACCCCTACAAAAATCTGTCTCAAAGCAGAAATTTTTGGATTTTTCCCCTCTCCTTCATACACATCCGCTACACACAAACACACATTTGTACACACAGAGCTACATATAGCCTTGCTTTCCAAAACATTATTTTCTTTTTTCCTCAAATCTCACTGGATCTTCTGTCCTTCAACTACAACAAAATCACCACATTTTTGTATGATGGGGTAAGACAGTACTTGGCAAGGACACCAGTCTTTGAAGGTATGAGCTCTATGGCTCAACAGAAGCATATTAAAAAAGCTGCAAAGTCACATATAATGGTACCTCTGATACAATGCTGGAAGAATCCCCACCCTTTTGGCTGAAGTACTGATAAAGGTGCATGGCTGCACAGATATACTCATCTTCCCTGGAGGTGCATGGAGAAAAAGACTAACTGCCTGGACCAAGGGCAAGATAGCAATAAAAATTGCAACTGAGATTTAAAGTTATTTGTTTACATAAGGGATAATTTTTGTAGCTCTTCAGTAGCTTTGGAAATGCACCTCCAACCCAGACATGGGATTTATTCAGTAGTCATTTTAGAGTACATCCTGCATTTGCCTTACGGTGTCAAGCAGCACTAAACTTCCACAGGACTGAGGGCTTTTAAGTTGATTATCTTTTTCTGTTGTCAAAGACATGGCTTTAAGCCAAGGCAAAGTTAATTTAATATTTTATGCAAAGTTCGGGTTAGTTTAATATTTCATAAGTCTTTCACAAGAAAGCTTTATACTGGCCTGGGAACACAAAAAAAAAAAGAGCCTGTTATCCTGACAAATCTTTGTTTTCTCTTATTTTTGAGGACAGATGAAAAACTATTAGAGTTCTTTGCCCCTGCAGTATCACATTTATCATGTACAACATGTAATATACTTTGTAGTTTACTGTAATAGTTGTAAAATACATGGTTACGTAGTGGATTTTTCCCTAAGGATCATACTTTAATAGAGAAATTTTAAAGTGTGCCATATTTTAATCATTACTTGTTGGATCATATTGTACAATAGTGTTTTACTTACGGATAAAAAATTTTGCAGCAAACATCAATGCTGCTTTCAATTCAGTATTTCTGTATTACCGAGAGGCTCAGGCTTGGCATTCTGCAGATAGACAAATTAAACACTGTTCAAAAAAGAAAACCTACCAACTGCAAATATCTACTATCTGTTAATTTTTCATTTACTTTAGAGTATATTACTGTATGCAAGATTGCTATACCTGCTCTTGAAATACCTTCTCTTTGTTTATCACACTGTGAAAACTAAAAATGAGCAATGACTTCTACATTAAAGTTCCATTTAAGATGGGGACTGAGCTGTTAGAGAGTGGTGCTGGGGAAAAGTACCTGGGGGTCCTGGTAGACCGCAGGATGACCATGAGCCAGCAATGTGCCCTTGTGGCCAAGAAGGCCAATGGCATCTTGCGGTGTTACAGAAGGGGTGTAGTCAGAAGGTCGAGAGAGGTTCTCCTCCCCCTCTACTCTGCCCCAGTGAGACCAAATCTGGAATACTGTGTTCAGTTCTGGTCTCCTCATTTCAGGAAGGACAGGGAACCACTGGAGAGGGTATAGTGGAGAGCAACAAAGATCATGAAGGGACTGGAGCATCTTCCTTACAAGGAAAGGCTGAGAGAGCTGGGTCTGTTTAGCTCAGAGGAGACTAAGGGGTGACCTCATTAATGTCTATAAATATGTAAAGGGAGAGTGTCAGGAGGATGGAGGCAGGCTCTTCTAAGTGACATGCAATGACAGGACAAGGGGCAATGAGTGCAAACTTGAATACAGGAGGCTGCACATAAATACAAGAAAAAACTTTTTCACAGTGAGGGTGACAGAACACTAGCACAGGCTGCCCAGAGAGGTTGTGGGGTCTCCTTCTCTGGAGACATTCAAAGCCCATCTGGACATGTTCCTGTGTGACCTGATCTAGGTCTTCCTGCTCTGGCAGGGGGATTGGACTAAACAATCTTTTGAGGTCCCTTCCTATCTCTGATATTCTGTGATTCTGTGAGTTGAAGTAGTCAAATAATGCAGAGATGCCATTTAAATATCAAAAGAAGCACCACAGAATTGAAAACATCACTCAAAAATCTTAATGGAATACATCTGATTTTAAAAGGAGCCAACAACTCCTTCGTTATGGACTTCCCACCATGTTTTGTAAGTTTTACATGTTCATACTCCCTTTAGGGCCAACTTTTGAGACACCACTTCTACTAGATCATGGGGTATAAATATGCAGTACAAGAAATAGCATCTGGGGTTTTTTTAATTAATCACAGATTGGGTACACGTGCATGCCTACATTTGCAAACATTTTGTAAGCACGATTTTGGCACCATGTGTTCTGGTATCAATCTGCTGTTACATCACAATAAAACCCTTGTCAAGTCAAACAGATATTAAGTGCCCTGTGATATAGGGAATTAAGGAAATCTAAGTTTTTATCATACATGGTCAACAAAGTGAGGGGGGGAAAAGTCTATTTAAATTACCTTAGGCTCAGTAAAGATGTCACATTGCTCTTCCTTCCAAGACAAAACAGGATATACTCATGTACAGCTAAAAAAGGAAAATGTTCCCAGCAGAATGATTATTTCAGCTGGAATCAGCAGTACTTCAACAGCCTAATAATAGGATTCTCTATCACAGAAGTTTCTAAAGTAAAAATCAAAGTTCCCCTTTTCCTGTTCAGCTGCATTAACTAATTTGTTGCTCAAATTAATGGGTTCTATGCAGAATTAGTGCTCTCACCTATTAGCAGTATGAGCAATACAGCATTTTAGTGTTGCAAAAGAACAAGTTATATTCCTGTTCTGGGTTATCATTAGCATCTAAAGCCAGTCACAGCATGTTTTCAGCTGAAGTTAGACAACTTCTTCCTCACTGCCAGTAACATGCAAAGGTGAAACTAAGATAGAATCATAGAATCAT
>VZTY01006181.1:0-15163 GCA_013400935.1 Turnix velox | reverse complement strand
ACTGAGCAGCCTGATGTAGTGGGAGGTGTCCCTGCCTATGGCAGGGGGGTTGGAACTCGATGATCTTTAAGGTCCCTTCCAACCCAAACTATTCTATGATTCTTTAGCAGCCAGGTGCTGAAAAATTAACTTAGCTCTTCTTTCATTTTGCAGCAGGAGAAACTCAAATGAGAAGTAGGAATGTTTTCACAGTAAGCCACTGGCATAGGCAGAGCATAAAGTTGCTGTTTAAGCCTCCCCATCCTATCTTTCCCCTTAAAAGATCCATCTAATCCTAAAAGAAAAAACCCTACAACAGTTGAATCTATACTAGAAAGAAGAGGGGGGAGTTCTGCATGGAACAGCAAGAACTGAAATGCAGTTTTACCAGTTTAAGGAACAGAAAGCAGAGCGATTTTCCTGCCTTGAATCTGGGTTATGGGGCTGGGAATTAGAAAGGTCTGATGGGAACTTCCCCCTTCAGTGTTTCAGCTGGGATGGTTCCTTCAAGGGAGAAAACACTTGAGGAACATGAGCCTCTATTTTTCTCTTTGAATTTCCTCCTAGGAACTAGCACACTGGTGTAACCAGCAGGAAAAACTTTGATATTCCAAAAGCAAATTACAAAGATTCATGCAAAAATTGCGCCAGGTTGATTGGTTTTTAAAATTCAGACAATGAAAATGGAAATCTGGGGAAACAGAAACACTTTTCTGAGTAGAAACTACAGGAGGAGGCATTCATTTCTACCAGTGGTGCAGTGCTCTGTCCTACTGGGATGTCCAGTAGACCTCAAACACCCAATGATGGCTGTTTTGAGGGCATAAAATCTGAGTTTTGCAGCAGACTGCTTTTCCTGAGAAAAATACCCTTGTCAAGAAACAAAATCACATGCAACTACATTAGTCTTAGAGAATTTTCAGGGCTGCCTCAAGAATTGTTTTGGCTAGAGGTGTAGTAATGCAGAAGTAATATTTCTTCAGAAAATGAAAGGTATGGGACAACCAGGAAATGAAAGAGCAGGTAAATTTTTATGCCTTTGGTGGTGGGAATGCAGAGAACAATGACAGACAAACATTAAACCTGCTCTTTAGAAACATCCCCTGAGGAAAGCTGTGTGTGCACTTGCTGGGTTCTTCACCCTCCAGGAATACCCCCACCTCTCCTGGCTCTTTTACCCCACAAAACCCAGCATTCTCCACACTTTTCCTTCCTAGAAATCTATTCTGAGCTGTGCCTGCCTTGCTGCAGCCTTTTCTCTCCATCGATCATCTGCCCCAGCCCCACAATTTCTCAGGCAGGAGGAGCCTTACCTTGTTTATTCCACCAGAGGCAGCCCAGGGTGCGAAGGTGATCCCAGTTGGAGTGTGAACACTGCCCTTCCTACTGCCTATTTATGCACCTCCACACACCCTCACTCCACCTCCAACCTGAGAATTTGAATACTACTTGCAAAAGGTTGAACTTTCTACTTTTTTCACCTCTAAAACCATTCAAAATTAAGGTGATAATTTAAGTAACACTGCACTTTGCTGCCAGGCACTGCTTCTGGTGCTTGTAGATCTTTCTACAGACTTTCGGGGCATTTTAAGAAAGGCAGTTTTAAAATGTTGGCAAAGATCCAAGTCCAGGTAAGCCTAAGTCAAGACTCCTGATTTGCCTGAAGAGTGATTTGTCTGGTTTTGATTGGCTGGAAAATCATTATGGGTTCCTGGTCTTTTTGTCCTCCAAAAAAAGTCAAAGTGATGATTCAGAACAGCAGATGTTAATTAGATAGAATTATAGAATCATAGAATAGTTCAGGTTGGAAGGGACCTTAAAGATCATGGAGTTCCAACCCCCCTGCCATAGGCAGGGACACCTCCCACTACATCAGGCTGCTCAGTGCCTTGGTCTTGAACACCTCCAGAGAGGGGGCATCCACAACCTCCCTGGGCAACCTGTTCCAGTGTTTCACCACCCTCATTGTAAAGAATTTCTTTCTTATGTCAAGTCTAAATCTACCCCCTTCCAATTTACATCCATTATTTCTGGTCCTCCCATCAGATATCTTATTAAAAAGCCCTACCCCTGCCTTTCTGTAGGACCCCTCAGGGATTGATAAGTTACTCAGAGGTCCCCTCTGAGCCTTCTCTTCTGCAGGCTGAACAACCCCAACTCCTTCAGCCTGTCTTCATAGGGCAGTTAGATAATTATCTATGCACATTGTACAGGTCTGTGTGTGCATGTGCACCTGTATCATCAAACAGAAAAACTGTAATAAGACCTAAACCATCTGATTTTGTAAAGATCTTCACAAACATGTATTTAGAAGATTTAACAGCAAATCATGCTCGTAAGCAGAGGTCTAAGCAAGCCTTCAATCCAAATTCCATGTGGTGTTGGTTGTGTAGATGTTTGTTTTTAACTACAACATGAAATTCACCCATTTTATGCTTGAGATGCACATGTAGTACAGTGGAAAATGAGACATTTTCAAGTGGTTGAGTGGTTATCCCTAGGCTTGCACTGACTGTGGATGGTCCTTCCTCAGAGGTTAATGTGATTCTGTCCTCAGCAATAGATGTTGCAACAGCAGTATGTTCTCCTTGGTGCATGCCTCATATATTTCACTGAGATTAAAATCACATCTTCATGGGCAGTGAATACTTAACATTTCTCAGTTGGGTAAATGAGATCCATCAGATATGGATTTTCCTGTTTGAAATTCACTGAGCTCTGTGATGGCTGCTGGAGGCACCCATTTTGTTCTGAATATCCTTAGGACAATGTAGTGCTTTAGATCACAGTTGTTGGCATTTTTTTTTCCCTTTTAATCTCCTAAATAGTAATTAGGAAAACAAGATGGAGAAGCAAGATGGTGAACTGAAAAAAAGTAATTCTGCTGTTCCTTATAAAGCTACAGTAGTCAGTTTAATTCCCCTTTCTGTATGTTTCATGTCATCTACAGCCTGACTGAGGAAATAAAATGAAATGAGCGAATGAGTCTGTATATCAATCTCCACTCCTCCTCCAAGGCCTTTCACTGATTTCAGAGCATTTTGCCAGCTTCACATCACATTCACTCAGTTTTTTTGTATAAAACATGAACTAAAATAAGTTTTGGAAACTGGGATTTGGGCATGTGAGCAGTTATTTTGGACAATGAGGTTATTTCCTTCACCCACTTTAATGTAGGAGTCAAAAATTAGGTACCTGCTTTTGAAATCTTGATCTCAGCTCAAGTAATTCTTAATTGTGATCTAATACACTCTGAGATGATCTTCTTGGGTCACATATGAGAAGTGTTTGGTACTTGAAAAGCCTGTAACAGAAGGTTCTAGTTTCTCTCTGTTTGTGTGAAGAGATGAGCAGGTAAGCTCCCACTCGTGTATTTTCAAAAATGAGTTTTATCTAAAAATGGATTTTCAAAACTAAGCTCCTTGGCTTGGAGATACTTCCACTTAATTTGTACTTCTGCTTTCTCCTGTTTTCAGGAGATGCACTTACCAAAACTTGTTTCCACCTAGCTTTCTGCTGCTCTGTAAAAAATTCAGTCACTGACATCCAGCTGCTCACAGGGACTTCCCTGTCAGGTCAAAACCTGACAAGGCTCAATGGTGAGAGCTGAATGTGTCTCTAAACCATCCTTGTGCCTTATTAATGAAGAGAAAAAGCTTAGTTATGTACTTAGTATGACTGGGAGAGGTCTTAATGAACCCCTTTCTGTTCATCCAACTTGTTTATAAAACCTGCCTCTGACATTCCTTTAATTGTAATTTCAAGCAAATATCTGGGCCATGATGTGATTTAGGGAGCCTCCTGGAGCTGCCACTTGACTGTGGTCCCTCTGAGTGGCTCCTTCTATTCAGTGTTCTTATTCTGAATTTATATTTGGTGATTTGTAATTAGCTGGACTTGTCTAATCTGTCAAAGAGCAGAATAAGAGGCTAATAGGAACCTGCAATTACTTGAATAATTGGTACAAGGATGAAGGTTCTAAACTGTTCCTTGAGTTTGAGGAGCATGAATTGTTTCTTGAAGGGTTAGAATCATAGAGTGGTTTGGGTTGGAAGGGACCTCAAAGATCATGGAGTTCCAACCCCCCTGCCATAGGCAGGGACACCTCCCACTACATCAGGCTGCTCAGTGCCTTGTCCAGCCTGGTCTTGAACACCTCCAGAGAGGGGGCATCCACAGTCTCTCTGAGCAACCTGTTCCAGTGCTTCACCACCCTCACTGTAAAGAATTTCTTTCTTATGTCTAGTCTAAATCTACCCCCTTCCAATTTGCATACATTGTTTCTGGTCCTCCCATCCGGAATCATATTAAAAAGTCCTTCCCCTGCCTTTCTGTAGGACCCCCTCAGGTACTGAGAAGTTACTCTGAGGTCCCCACTGAGCCTTCTCTTCTCCAGGCTGAACAACCCCAACTCCTTCAGCCTGTCTTCATAGGGCAGTTGCTCCAGCCCTTTGACTGGTTTGTAGTGGACATCAGGAAAATAATTGTCATGAGGAGGATACTAAAGCACAAGTTACCCATAAAGGCGAGGAGGAGCTGTGCTCTCAGATTTCTAACTGTTGGTTCAACCTATCTAGATGATTCAGTGATCATACAGGGGAATAGGAATGGAAAGAAAACCTTCATCCTATCTGTGACCTTCAACCGTTTGTAGCACAACCTTTGAAGTAACGGAGAAGCCTGTTCCAGTGGGTTCATGTGATGAGTTAGGTCCTAATGCAGATGACTAGATGTACTTCTGAAGGCTTCTCACAGCAATTCTTGTCTGCAGACATTGACATAACATCATTCATTTTGTTACACAGTATCTGAACAACTTATTGCCCACCGCTAGTTTGTTTTTTCTTTGTATAAAACCATTTTATTGTTTATTTTTTCTTCAGTATTGTATCCATCTTGCCTACACTATAGCTGTGCTCTTATTTGACAATGTAGCAGAAATGGCAGGGGTAATTAACCCAGGTTGCATTAACCGAGGTCACTTTCAAACATTTTCACAGGGGTACAAATCCTGAAATAGTCCCAAGACTGAGCTCTACCTTTTTTTTTTTTACATTCTATGACTGTGCAAGTATAAAGTTTGACAGTATTTTCATTGTTCCTCCTGCCTGGACCCTACTTACTGCAAAAATAACCCATCTCTCAGGGGTGAGTCTTTCCCTCAATTTCTTCGAAAAAATATTTCACTGCTAATAATCTCACCATAGTTTTTTTTGCTGCAGAGTATATATAGAAAGCTGGCACAGGATCAGGATCAATGATGGTGACTTCTCAAAGATCATCTGTGATGAAGGAACTGAGCAGTTTTCTTGGTGGGAGAACAAAGCACATTGCAGTGATTCTACGTAAGCCTATATGAAAGAAAGATTAATAGTTACAATAGTGAACTTATAATTTGTATACAGACATATCCCACTCTCAGGTTAATTGTTACAATAGTGAACTTATAATTTGCATACAGACGTATCCCACTCTCAGCTACACTTTTCCTGTTGCCTTATAAAAGATAGATTAATGGAAAGATGCTGTTCTGTGGTCACAGTTTAAGATATAATTGCTGAAACAGTCATAAATGGTTACTAATGGTTTCTTTCACCCATGGGATGCTGATATTTCATGACCATGTGGGGCATGTGCTGTACAAATAGAGTTGTAATATCCCAGCCAGAATGATGAGCTGGCTTTTCAAGCCAGTGTGAGTGACTTAAGGCAACGTGTACTTAAAGTCTTGTTTGGCCTGGAAATGGTAAGAAGACTGGCACAGGTGGTGACACAAAGTAAGCAGTATCCATTCCAGGGTGCTGATAGAAGGATGGGTGTTGGCCCAGATGCTGAAGTGATGATAACGTGTCCCTATCTCAGCATTCAAATGCGCAGTGCTTCTTTAAAACCACATTTTTGCAGCAATGCTACCCCAAATCTTGGAAAATGCTTAGTTTCTAATGGTCCAAGGGCTGAGATGTATTTAAGCTCAGCTCAGTCCAGAGACTCAGGAGCAGTGTCAGAGCAGCCAGCTGTCATTTCTCCTCCCTCCCCATAAGATCATTCCAGCAACTGAGAAGAGCTGAAATAGAAGCAAGCTCAGGCAATGTGGGCTTTCTGTATTCAGCTGTTCCCTGCATCCAGCTGTGTCACTTTACAGATTTCTTGGGAGGGAAAAATTTCCACATAGTCCACATAGTCAAGCCAGGTGGTCTAATCTCTACATGCCAATAAAACTGAGCAGGAAAGATGGGGATGGGAGCATGATTTAAAAAGAGAGCACTTAAATATCATGAAGAGTTCAATATATGTAAAATTGCACATGCTAGAGTCTCAATGTCAATGGTCTTTTAGGAATCACTTGTGCTTTTAACATATCTGAAAGGAAAGGATGAAACAAATTATCATCTCATTTTCTGTTGCAACACCTCTGGCTGTCTTGCCCTCCTTAAAGACCAGAAGTCAGGTCAGTGATGTCAGTTACCTGGAGAGAAGCTAATAATCTATCCTATCTAATCTATCTTCAGTAATGTGGAACTGTGTGGGTACCACGTGTCATCAGAGCCCACAAGATTGCTGTTATTTTCATTAAAGTTTTATATGATGCCCATTACTTTCACCTCCCTCATATGTTGAAATAATAACCTGCCAGGTTTCATTATCTTTTCTAACTCCCTATACTTGCCATTTTGAAATCCTGAAAGGAACAGGTAGAGATGTCATCTGAAAGATAAAAATGGCTCCAAGGTTTAAATAAGCTTCTTTTAGACTCCTGGATGTTGTAAATGTTGTGGTTGTGTATGTGTGAAGCTGTGCTCTTTGGTTAGAAGCCACTATATCTGCTGTGATCTGATGTAAAATCTTTCTCTTCTCTCCTTTTTTAAAACTAAATGACAGTCTCTCAGACAGTGGGTCCAACCAAGGATGCCTTCATTGTTGCTCTGTCAAAGGTGTTCATTATACTCAGGTTTCTTCTTTCTTTTGACCAATTAGATGGTTACACCTGTATTTCCCTGCAGACTTCCTGGCTGATGTGTGCAGTGTATCAGCTTTGAATTTGCTTGACTTTCTCTCTCATGTGACACACAGAGCCAGTCCCATTTTTTGCTCTTGGTTCAGCCCCAAAAATAAATAACATTCTTCCACATGGTCAGCTAAAGCAGAGTCATCATAAAAGCACCAGGAATTGGTGTAAGAAGTAGCAAAGCTGCATCTTGAACAAGGATACCATCCTCTTGCTGACTGACACTGCTCAGTGAAACTTAAGCCTGAGCACACCATAATAATAGAAACTCTCCAGCTGTCTCTCTGAGTGAGTTGTGTTCATTCTGAAATGAAACCACCCTTCTGCAAAGCTCCTGATGAAAGCAGCTCTGCCTTTTAAGTATTTCACTTGCTGGCTTTAAGAACTTTGGGAGCTGCCAGATTGTGTGAGTCTGGACTGGCAGAGCCTGTGCAATGGCAGTGCCTTCTGTGAGGTGAGGTGTTCCAGGAAAATGGATGGAGGCATTTTGCTGCTTGTGCTGTGCTGGGTCAGTATGACTTGCAGGCTTTTGAGATCCTTCTGATTTGGGAAATGAAAAAAAAAAAAAAAAAAGAAAATAGGGTTTAGTTTGACAAGGTTTTTCCAGGTAACTGACTAAAGATACTTGAAGTACATGTTAAGTGATTAAACATATTTATCATAGAATCATAGAGCTGGAAGGAACCTTCAAGGGTCATCTACTCTAAGCTCCCTGCAGTGAGCAGGAGAAAAAAAAGCTTAGAGGTTCCATGTACCCTCTCTACTGGCCCCCCAGCTGGTCAGGCAGGGGGAGGGATGCCTGGGAGGGTTGGTGGCCACCTCAATGTCACCCATGGCTGAGCCCCTCTGTGTGCTATCAGGGCAATGGCAGGGGGTCTCACTGTGAGGCATTCACACAATGTCAGGGATTTGTTTAAGGGATGAAATGTTAACTTCACAGAAGTGTTAGGAAAAGGAAAACTGAGCTTTGTGTTTACAGGTAGTTTAAGTTGAAAATACAAGCATTTCTAAGTGGGTATGGGTTTGTTTTTTTTTAATTTTGCTGTAGGATCTTCAAGGTTTTCTTTCTGCACTTAGTGCTCACATAGAGCAAAATTACTCCCTTTGTTCTGCAGTACCTTCAGGTGAATCTGTTTGCAAGGTGAATCCATTACAAAGGACCACTCTAGGAAAGTCAGAGTTTTGCCTTCATGAGAGTGCACCATGTTGCACCTTTTTTCTTTTCTGTGCCTGTTTGGTGAGCAAACAAACCTTCTGGGAGCTCATTCACGATCCAGTCTATACTAAGCAGAAAAACTTAAGCATCCAGCTGCTCTATGCAGCTGGCTTATATCTAAACACAGTTTCAAAAATCCCAAGTGATCCACTTCTGGCCATTTGTCAGAAGACAGTTTTTGTGAAGGAATGCCACTTGAGCCTGAAAACATCTTCATTTTTACAGGTCAGCCCTAGTTAAGTGAATCTCAGACTGAACACCCCTTGCTTTTTCTCACCACATCAGCTGATTTAATAAAGTAATTTACCTTTCCTCATGAATTGATTTATAGAGAAATCTTGCCTGGTAAAATGCTTCAGTGGGAAGTAGAAGATATATTGTGGCAGAAGCTGAATTTTGTGACCTTATAGCTGGTTGCATGAATCTGTAGCTTTCTGTTTTTACTCTGTTTCACTGAATTGTGCCCGGGGAGTGAGTCTTGATCAGGAGGACTCATGGAGCTGGTGATGAGGAATCTCCAGCAGCAGCAGCAGCAGCAATCCTGGGTGTTGGCTCTCTGTTGTGTGGCACCATAGCAATTGGGGAGTGGTTTTGTTTAATTAATAATCAAAAAACTCTACTTGCTGCCTTTAGTTTTATTAGGGAAGGAGGAGCAGGGGGAGAGAGCATACCTCGAGCTTATCACAGCAATGAGGCTTGAATTTTGGGGCAGACAACAGGTAAAGATTGTTTCATCTGTCTAGGAAGGAGGATATCCTTCTCCTTTCTCTTCTTGTGATTTATGCAGGATGCTTTTGCCTTCTGGACATACTGGAGAGGGCAAATTAACTGAGGATTGCAGTTCTCAGCAAATCTGTGAGGGCTAAAATTCCCTACTGCATTTATTGTGCTGGTTAAACAATAGCTTGCAACCCAGTTTTACACAGAATGTTAGTGTTAGTTTTACTAACAGGAAGTGAACTGGATATAAAGTTAAATGCAAATAAAAGCTCCACCCTACAATTCTGAATTTTTGTTCTATCATTTTCCATTTTTAAGATTACATTATTCTCCAATTCTTGCTAGGTCAGTGTTAAAGATAATAATGAAAAACCCAGCAAAAATTCCCCTGTTAGCTGCAGGAAAATAAATGCACATTTGGGGGCTGTAATAGTGACACTAGTTGTTTGTTTTACTGAAGATATGCCCTGCCCTATGGCCTTTTGTGGTCTCTACACCATGTACATTTTCAGAATAACACTTGGGGACCCTCTTTTGTTCATGCATTTTTCATTTCATCAAAATTGTGACTTAGATACTCTTTTTGAAAGGGAACACTGGAGATCCAGAGAGGTACTTGCTGTCAATCAACCAATTTTCAAATACTACTAATGAAAAAAAATAATAAAAACTGAAATATCTTCCTGATACCTACTTCACAGTGTAAAGCTACNTGAGGGCTAAAATTCCCTACTGCATTTATTGTGCTGGTTAAACAATAGCTTGCAACCCAGTTTTACACAGAATGTTAGTGTTAGTTTTACTAACAGGAAGTGAACTGGATATAAAGTTAAATGCAAATAAAAGCTCCACCCTACAATTCTGAATTTTTGTTCTATCATTTTCCATTTTTAAGATTACATTATTCTCCAATTCTTGCTAGGTCAGTGTTAAAGATAATAATGAAAAACCCAGCAAAAATTCCCCTGTTAGCTGCAGGAAAATAAATGCACATTTGGGGGCTGTAATAGTGACACTAGTTGTTTGTTTTACTGAAGATATGCCCTGCCCTATGGCCTTTTGTGGTCTCTACACCATGTACATTTTCAGAATAACACTTGGGGACCCTCTTTTGTTCATGCATTTTTCATTTCATCAAAATTGTGACTTAGATACTCTTTTTGAAAGGGAAGACTGGAGATCCAGAGAGGTACTTGCTGTCAATCAACCAATTTTCAAATACAACTAATAAAAAAAAATTTAAAAAAAACCCCCTGATATTAGCTTCCTGGTACCTACTTCACAGCATAAAGCTAAAATCAGAAGCATAATAGCTTTACAGTGGGGCTATCACTAAAGTGTTCTTGAAAGGATGTTTATGTTTCCCAAATGCAAATCAAACCCCCAAGAACTCTAAACCTATGAAATTATTCAGGTAGATTAATTCAGTTATGAAATTTGTACTACTATGATAACAAAAAGTGAAATAGTATAGGTGTGATTGCAGGGTTGGTGGTGTGAGCAGAGCAGTGTAAATTAACGTGGCAGTGGGTGAAACAGCAGCTCTCAGTGGAGCTACACAAGTGTTTGCAAAAAGCTGCTGCTTTTGAGTAGGAAATAATTTACATGGTGTTATGTTTATGGTGATACTATGAGATATTTTAGTGCCCAGAGGAATAAAAATAGGCCTATGCAGCACAGAGGTTAGTTAGAAGATTGTAGTGATTGGACTATCATTTTGACAGATGGAGTAAATTGAGTTTTCAGTTATGGGTGTATATATAACCAGGAAGCTTCACTCCTGCACTGTCCTTTTACCTCAGTCACTGGAGAACTTTTCCTTCTTATGTGAGTTGTGTTAAGTTGCTGAATACCCCTTCACCCCAGGACTGTATGGTATGAAGAGTTAACATTCTCCAGTCATGGCCATTAATCATAGAATCATAGAATGGTTTGGGTTGGAAGGGACCTTAAAGATCATGGAGTTCCAACCCTCCTGCTATAGGCAGGGACACCTCCAACTAGATGAGGCTGCTCAGTGCCTTGTCCAGCCTGGTCTTGAACACCTCCAGAGAGGGGACATCCACAACCTCTCTGGGCAACCTCTTCCAGTGTTTCACCACCCTCACTGTAAAGAATTTCTTTCTTATGTCTAGTCTAAATCTACTCCCTTCCAATTTACATCCATTGTTTCTAGTCCTCCCATCCCATATCATATTAAAAATTCCTTCCCCTGCCTTTCTGTAGGACCCCCTCAGGTACTGAGAAGTTACTCTGAGGTCCCCTCTGAGCCTTCTCTTCTCCAGGCTGAACAACCCCAACTCCTTCAGCCTGTCCTCATAGGGCAGTTGCTCCAGCCCTTTGACCATCTTCATAGCTTCCTCTGGACTCGCTCCAACAGCTCAATGTCCTTGAGGCTGAGCTAGCTGAGGTACACCCTTAGGTTATGTCTGAGTGCTCAGTTGTGCCCTGGTTCCTGGCCAGTTTCTAGGGACTGGCTTTGAACAGAGGCAGCAGCTGGGAGTGGTATTTCAGCTTCCTGAATGCCCAGCGGACATGATGCTGTATATATGTGTGATTATAGGTCTTGGTTTTCAGGTAGCATGTCAGAGAATCTTTTCTGTTACCTGTTTCAATTGAAAAAAATTTTTTTTCTTCCTTATCCTTCACAATTATGGAGAACTCAAGGTTTGATTTTTAAATGCTCTGCCTATGGTGCAGAAAATGGAAATATAAATCACACAAGAGGTGGAGGAAGCATGTGTTCAGGCATCCTGAACCGGATGTGCTGGCAGGAGTGTCCTGGAACTACCTTCCTCCTGATTCCTGCTTTTAGCTCGGTTGCAAAGCTAATTGGATGTGGTTTCTCTGTGTAAGCTATAGCTTGGCTTGTACTTAGTTTAATGACTAATCTTCCAATCTATATGTTTAATTAGGAGGTGACCTGGGTCAGATAATAAGCCTGTTGTAAATGTTGTTTTACTTGCAGCATGTTTTGCTAAGCAGCAGCAAATTTGTTCCAAATTCCTGCCAGGAAAATCCCTTTCACTGAAGGAGAGAATATGTTTCAGATTGTGGATGGTTGCCTCCCTATTCCTTACTGCCTTGATGTTTTCAAGAACAGTTTCAGGGATACAATATACTCAAGCTATATTTATCCTTTCCACTTCCCAAGCTGCTGCTAATTTAAGTTTCAAAGCACTTCCTTTGGTACGAAGCAATTATTTGTACGTGGTTGAGACTGAAATAATTTGTCCTAAATCTCAGAGGTGTTCTAAATCTTGTTTATTTTAATTTCTGTTGTCTTTCCTGCTTCTAATAAATGCAAATCTCCACCTATCATTAAAATTAGTCTACAAATTTCAAATTGCTGTATCTCTCTGTCAAGTCCTCAGGGGCTTTTTAAACATCCAAGTTTGACTCTGCATATGCTGACTCCAGAAATGCTGAGGGATCTTACTGAAGCAGTCACACAGAAGGTTTCTTTTTGAGCTGATATTCAGAAACAGGAAACTAGCTTTTTTCATGGTCATTTAAAACATTTGATATCCATTAAGACTACTGCTTTCTGCTGCAAAATCAAAGAGCCTCGTGGACTCCTAGGCTTGTTTTCTGAAGAGTAATATCAAGGCTATCCATTTGTAGAGTCTTTTTATAGTACTCAACAGACAACATTTAGCATGGGGAAATAACTGTCACAAATAATTTGTTTCTTTCTGGTCTGATTACTGCAGATTGATGTACTGGAGTTGAAGGAGCATGGGAAATAGATTATCTTAACAAATAAAATTATATAGTTCTTGGGAATGGTTGATAGTTGCTGTCATATTGTTTGCCTAATCTTTTTGTCTTGTAAATGTTCAGTAAGACCTTTGATCCCTAAGCTGGTCTTGTTAAGTTTCTTGCCCCGGGTGAGGCTCTGTGGTGGGTTTGGTGAAGTTTTTGTCCTTGTGGAAAAGAATTAAGGGACACGAGCTGCTTTGTGCAAAGGCAGCCTGGGCAGGATAGAGCTGTGTGCCAGAAATAAAGCTCCCATGTCTCTGCCTTGGCTGTGCTCCCTCAGAGTGAGCAGCATTGCAGTGCTGTGACTGCACTCCTGGCTCTGACTGGCTGTGTTTGCTTTGCTGGGTGGGTGTGAGGAGGCCAAGCAGAAGCAGATAGGAGCTCTGCCTGGTTTGTCTGCCCTGGGCAGGATCCTTGACAAAACACTGGAAAAGAAAAGGGAAAAAAAATCTGCTCTGCACTTTCTGCTCCCTAAAGGGAAGGTGTGGCGGTCACTGGGAGCCCTTCTTGGCTGTTTCTCAGCTGGATGCACTGCAGAAGGATGGTGATACTCATGGTACTCATGGTGTGAACTTCCTGTAGTGTTGGGAAGGATGGTGTTATGGCCCACAGAGCCTCCCTCAAACCCTGTAGAAACAACTCCAAGCAGTCTTAACATGAGTGACACTGAGCAGAGTCCATAGTGAGGAGCTGCACTGGGAAAGGCTTGGCCTCACTGGTGTTTCAGAGAGAAGGATCTCAAGCTAAATGAAGACAAACAGAATCAGAAATATAATAATATCATAGAATATTTTGGGTTGCAAGGGACCTTAAAGATCATGGAGTTCCAACCCTCCTGCCATAGGCAGGGACACCTCCCACTAGATCAGGCTGCTCAGTGCCTTGTCCAGCCTGGTCTTGAACACCTCCAGAGAGGGGGCATCCACAACCTCTCTGGGAAAATAATTTGAAAAGAGTAATATCAGTAATATATAATATCAATAATATAATAAACCAGACAATGACAAAGAAGTGTCAAGCAATTCTCATAACTGAAAGTTTGATGTCATGATGACATGCCCATTTTTGGGTTATTTCAGTCCTGCAGTTAATTTTGTAACAAAAAAATAGACAAAGTGCTGTTTTAGTGAAAGAAATCCCTGTATCATTTATCCTTCAGCCTAAAAATAAATGTGTTCACTATAGCATCATTTTCTGATTCAAAAATTCCTTTGTTTTATGAGTAATGCTTGTATTAACTGTCCTGTTGATAAAAATGTTAGTCACTTTTGAGGGAAATAATCTGAAGAATTATTTCCTTAATTCCACCTCCTCTTGTAGAAGCTGCCACTCCTGGTGTCATTGATACATTTCCCTGCTCACCTAATACAAGGAGCCTTTCCTTGGTCCTGGAGACTGGGAGATGATGTGATAGAGAGAAATCCTGTGGAAAAGGATTTGGGAGTATTGGTGGATGAAAAGCTAAATGTGGGTTAAGAGTGTGCTCTTGTAGCACAGCAGGACAATCATACCCTGGGCTGCTTCACAAGAGCCATGGGCAGCAGAATGAGTGAGGAGATTCATTTCCATAAGTGAAATATCCATAGGAATATATTTTTTAGTCCAGTTTTTGTAAGCAGTTTTTGCTAATGCCCTGAGAATTTATGGACACAAACACATATGCTCTTTATTTTTCCTCACATTTCTTTAAGTTGCTGTAATTGTGGAAGATTCTACTTCTTTTTCAACTCTGCTGTTTCAAAAATGTAGTTCTATCCAGCTGACATCATTTTGACAACTTGCCTCTGTCGTCACTGAGCAGTTTGAACATTTCCATGATTTATCATCATCCTCTTGCAAACATATTTAGTCTACATGGCTGGAAAATACACATTAGGTAATGACAAATTACTGGCACTGGCAATATTTGCTATTGTCAGACTTGGAACTGGTTTCTTTTTAAAATTAAATTTAACTTTACCTGGACAGCCATGAGACCTGCAGCACTGTAGCTAAAACTGTTTACTGCAAATCTATCTGGAATTTACTCCTCAAAGACATTGTTGCTGCTGAGTTTGTGATGACTCAGAGCATATTAGGAACCTATAGAACACAGGAATTTTTTTTAGCTTTCTTGGTGAGTCATCTTTCCTCTAGAAGGACACGTATACTTTGGTTTGGTTTAGTGCAGGAAGGGAAGGTTTTACGCTTTAAGGTTGGTTACAAAATTGTAGATGCTCTCTTCCATTTATCTTTTCCCCCTTAATTTCAGGAGTTCAAATAACTAATAAAACACAATTTGCACTCAGAAAGATGCAGCATTAGTTAGTTTGCACATATTTTCATTCATACTAGATGGATAAATTCACTCTCCACTTCCTTGTCCTGCTGCATGGTTTTTGTGTTATCCTAATCTTCCTATGTTTTAGTTCCTTTTGTATAAAAAATATGGAAAACTAAGCATCCTTAGCTCCTTCAGGGTAAATAACTAAAGGATCATA
>VZTY01006179.1:111515-197978 GCA_013400935.1 Turnix velox | reverse complement strand
GTCATGCGGGACAGTGTCATAATCCCAGAATATTCTGAGAAGGAAGGGACTCTATCAAATCCTACTTCCGACTGTACCTAAAAGCAAGTTAAAAGCACCTAAAAGTTAAACCTCACCACCTCACTCTCTGCTCTCCCTCATGAGGAAGTTGTAAATAGCAAATAAGGTAACCCCTCAGTTCTCACTCCTCTAAGCTGAACAAATCTAGAATCCTCAGTAACTCCATGGAAGTCATGCCTCCTTGTCATTTCATCACCTTTAGTGCCATCCTTTGGACACATTCTGATTTTTTCATATCCCAAGAACTGCACAGAGTTCTTAAGGTGAAGCTGCACCAATGCTGAGTATAGTGAGATAATAACGTTTTCTGGCCAGCTAGCTCTATCATGCTTAATGCTCCCACAATACTGCTGACCCGTCTGCCACTGGGGCACTTTGATGACTCACATTGAACTTATCATCAACCAAAACCTCCACATCCCTTTCTGCAAGGATACACTCCAGCCATTATACCACCCCAAGTGCAGAATCTGGCATAACTGCTCTTGGTAGAAATTGCTTTCAGTAGAAATAAGCAATAAGAGTTTTACTCTTATAAGAAGTTTTACTGAATCAGTTATACTCATTATTCTACAGCAAATAAATTAGGTGAAAACACCTTTCCAAGCTGTAGGGCAACAGAGAATGCTGTGAGCTCTTTGTACCATAAATCCCAGCAACCAGAGCATACCTGTTAACTGCTGCCTCCAGATATTTATTGACGAACTGCATTTGTTTCATTGTTATCCTGTCATTTAGAATTCCTGGCTTCTGTATACATGCATATTCCTTTGTTAAGTATTTCTACAAAAATAGATAAAGCAAAGATTTTTCTAATTTAGTCAATAGATATGTTATGAGAATGTGTTTAAAATTCGCTGTAATTTTGTTGATGTCAGTATTATGATATACCCTATAAATGAAAATTGTATTGTATTGTAAACCTGTCCAGTAGATCAATAGATGTTATGAAGTACCAAACTAATTTATTTCACAGTATTCTTCAGTGAAAACCTAAGTGGTCTAGGACTGGATTATTTATTTCGAGTAATCTTTAAATTTTTTGGGGGGGTAAGATCAAAAAAAAAACAAATCACAAAAGAGATATCTGAAAGAACAATCATAATGAACTCTTTCTAGAACCTTATGGGATGACAATTTTACTGTTGTAAAAGTATGTGAGGGATTATTTTTTCATATTCAGTGCTAGATCTCCTTGTGCCCCAGCACTGAGACACTGCTGACTTCTGCTGAAGGCAGACCAGGCCAGGAACTGAAACTAATGAGAATTCATTATTGACTTTTTTCTATCTCTGAAATATGTGCATATATGCATACATTGTCATCATCTCTGAATTACAGAGCAGACTGACCTAACATAGCTGTTAGTCGTTACTCTCCTAACAGTCTTTTTGTTCAGCTATTTTAAGAGACTAGTAGATTCAACAAGTAACATAAAATACCTGAGCAATATGAAAAGATATTACTTCTTTTTATACTTTATAGGTCTGAGAGAATGCACTGAAGTGATCAAGAATCTTTTAGCATTTGGTGCCAGAATTTGATGTCCAGTTAACTTCCAAGCAGGGTAGTATTGGAGCTTTTTAATAGGATGCACATGAACTCTTTTGTTGGTTTAATGTAGAATTTGTCATGTCAGTTCAGGCACAGTGACAATTTCTTAGTCAAATAACTACTTGCAATCTTTTAAATATTACAGGTATATCTTCCTTTCTTGTTAGCACACTTAACCAAATTAACAAGACAAATAGATTTAAACATATGAACTACGTTTCCTGTATTAGGCCACAGACTATCAGCACAGTAGATCCCAGATTGCCATGCTACTGGCACAGCTTGCTGGAATGAAAATTATGTTAGGAAGATAATTCTTCTTAAACAGTTCAGTTTTCAGATCTCTGAGACTGGGTATTTGCCCCATAAGTAATTTGAAATTACCTAAACCATTTGCAATTTATCTGTGCTTGGCAGTGTTGTGATAAACATTTGTATCTTGGCAAGTCATGGGATACTCTGTTTATTCTGAAATGTCTTGGCACTTTGCATTTCAGAAAAACAGAACATTGTTGGCATTTGAACCGAACACAGAGTACTAATTTGTACCAGGAGGGTAATGAATTTAGTTACTGAGTGGGAGGCCACCTGGTTAGCTCTTACTTATGTGCATGCATGTGCTAAGCAAAGCACATTTGAAGAAAAATTTTCACATTTTATCTTTTTCCTGATGTTGCAAGGGAGCAGGAATATTATTAAGTCTTTACAATCCTCCCTTGAGGGTGCTGGTAACAGCAAACTGACTGCAGAAAATCAAGTATTCAGGTTATTATATCCAGTTCTTCCAGCTTATTTTTATTTCCACGGATATGACCTAGGAATTCTCTTTGATCATTCATTCTCTTACACATCCATGTTGTTTCTTCAGGCTCTTTTTCTGTTGAGACATCTATGCTCACATCTGTCCTATTCTGTCATATTTCCATTGTTGTCTTGTTCCATTCCTATAAGATCCCCATCGCTGTTTTGCCTGAATTTCAAAATCCTCCCTTCAAAGTATTCAAATAAACTTGTACTTAAATCACATCCCTCAGCAAGTCTGACTTGATCAGCCTGAACCATCTGAACCATCAGTTACCCTTGTTTTATCAAATCCCATTCAGGCTTCCTGTCTTTATCTTAAGACATCTTAATTCATTCTTTCTGCAGTCTGTTGGTTTCTGTCTCCTAGATTGAGATTTATTAGAAGTATTTTGGAATTTTAAGATGAAAGACTATTTCTGACTGAATATTCTAAAGCACTGACTTCCTCATTCCCACAGAGAATGACAGTTATTCATTCACCTAATCAGGAAGATCCACAGTTTAGCCTCGCCAGATGCTCTATCAGGAGCCTAGTGCTTCATCCTGAGGGCAACAAAATACAGAGCCATCCAGTCCATGGAAAAAGTTTGATACACTGCTCCACTAAATAGTCTCCTTCCATTTTCACTACAATATTTTATTTTCATTTAGCTTAAAAGGTATAAAATATGAGCAGATTACAAAGCCAGATAGACTGCTACAGATAGAAAGTTTTAAGTAGACAGAGAAAAATGCATAAAATAGGAGGCTTTCCACATAGCTCTAGGTCTATGTTGGAATTGCTGCATCAATCTGGAATAAAAGGCAATTGTGTGAAAGATTTTGGCAAAATTTGAGTTAGAAAACCTGAGTTTCTTGAGCTAAACACCAACATTTTTTCAGTCTTTAATACCTTCCAAGAAGTCTGTTCTAGAGTTTAGAAATAACCCTGTCAAAACTTCACCAGAGTCAATATTTGTTTCCAAAATGTTCCAGTTTTGGCATAAAGTCAGTTGGAACAGAAGAAATTTCATTGAAAATAATCTGATTAGATCCATAAATGTCATTATATTCATTAAGTACATGTGCAGCAGTAGCTGAATTAGCTATTTACACATGTCAAGCCTTCCAAAATATTAGGAAGTCATACAGGGCTCAAGGGTTGCTCGAGTAACGGTGTTTTAAATTTTAGAACCCTTAATCTCAACTTGACACTCATTATAACACACATCTGTGAACAAAACTAATTGAAACATCAGGAAATGGTCAAAACAAAAACGAAAAGCATTAGCAAAAAAATGGAAAGCATTTCAATTAATTTAGAATAATGCATTAGGGTGGCAAACTAAATTGCTACACAAGCCCTGTCACTTTTTTTATTTGAAACTGTAACACAATTATTTAACAAATTAATTAATTTTCTGTTGATAGCAATATTAGCTTTTAAGCAACATGTGAGGACTTAAAAGCAGATTACTACAAGACTAACTAGACTGGGTCATCATTCCCAACCGTGTAATGTTATTGCAATCAGGAAAACTATCTCTGAATGTGATTATACTGTATTCATGGCAAAATACATAGAAATTAAATTAAAACTGGATTTTTTACGATTTTCATATTTTATACACTTTTTCTGCTTTCTCAAGTAAAAGTATTCAGGTCTATTTATAGAACTCTTTCAAACCATAAGCTGAAGTTTGATGTCCACAGTTTAGTTTAGAAAATCATTGTAAGCCATGGAAACCTGCATCTGATATGTGGGTAACGAAAAGATACAAAGCAGGTGCTAAAGAGCTTGTAATTGACATAATTTTCAACTGTACTTGTACACATTTATAAGTCTGGGGGGGGAAAAAGTCACTTTTATATCACAGCTAACAACTGACTCAACCAATTAATTATAAGCATGCAGGCTTGAGTTTCAGCTTGGATGTTTATCTAAAATAGATTACTCTCAGCTATGCAAAATAGGCTTAGGTGATACAAAGTAGGTGTAAAGATCTTTAGTTACCATGTTGATGTTCATCCTTTAGTTTCAGCTCAGGAGATTAAAAAAAATAGAAACAATTTAAAATAAATAAAGGATTTCTTTCATGCTGCAAAATATATGTTTGGGTTTCAGTTTTGGTAAAACACCAGACTAATTTTCATTGCTGAGGCATACACACGATGTGTACCTAAATATATCAAACCACAGATCTAAAACAAAGCACCTTACCTGACTTGCCCCTGCTTCTGATCCCTTCAAACACTCTCTGCTGGAAAGACACTGCTTTCATCCTGCTTGAAGACAGAGGTCCTCACATCAGCCATGGAGAGCTGGCTCTTCAGCTGCAGTTATCAGCCAAACTCTTGGGAAACTGGGAATATCATGTGCTAGGATAAAATGTGCACAAACATAGTTAGAGATCTGTGACACCGATGCCACATCTGCTCTCTCCAAGACAATACTTCAATAACCCCCAAGAACTCTACAGAATCATACTTTGTAGAGAAACAACTATTAGCTAGGACACTTGAATAATCTTTACAAAGTGTATTGTATATCCTTGTATCCCTCCACCAGATTAATCACGTGTTCTTGCAATGTGAAGCTAATTCGAGCCAGTGCTTGCATTTTGCAAGCATAATGAAAATAGAAAAGAGAGCAACCAAAATCTTCAGAAATCTTTCATAGATAAAAGAGAATGGTTGCCTTTTTGGATCATTGTTGATATGGTTTCTATACCAACAGTTACTTTATGTATTAGGGATATGATCTCCTTTATTGTGCAATTAGTCATTAAACATACTTGTTGGGGAGACTTGACAGCAGTGGAGTTATAGCAAGTGCAGAGCTTTGCTCAGTCCAGGTTTAGGGCTATAATTTGGGTCTGCTGGAGAATAAGGAATAACCAAATACGAAAGATATCTTTCACTTTCCCTATTCATTCTTCAGAAGCTTAAGTGGAACTAGGAGAAATAGGTCCTTTGTGTAATACATAATGGACATGATCTCTAGACAAGGATATTCTCATGCAGGAACTTAGCTTAAAACTTACTAACATAGTTCCTGCTGAGACATGGTACAATTCCAACTGCCCACCTGAAAAAATACCTTACTTTATGATCTCTACTGTGTTTCTGTACTGCAAGTGGTTTCTCCATTAGCAAAAGTGCAGATGCAGCAGAGCACATAACAAATAGGAAATAAGCTACCCCACCCTTTTCCAAAGCACTAATCAAGCACTACAGGGAAAATAAATGTAAATAAAATATTGATTAAGAACTAAAAGGATTTTAATTATATTACTTTTAGAAATAATTGAATTTAACCTAAAAAGACAACTGGGAGCAGATACTTCACCTTAGTATTTTTCAAATCACTAATTAAAATTTCCAGGAGGAAATTCAAGTTTAGTGTCTGGATTTTAAAGATAAATAATGTTTGTTTCTTTTCATTATGAATTTATGAAGGTTTATGCAGCGCCAAAATGCAATATTGCTTATGTATTCTTTTAAAATAATCAGATAACATGCAGGCTCTATGTAATATACTGTGGGTATAAAGAAGTTTTTAATTAATAAAACTTGAACACTGAAGCGTGATTCTAGCTACATCTGTCACATGTGCTCACATAGATTTATATCTGCATTGTTTGTGGAGCTGTTTGGAGACAACTCTATTTTGGTAAGATAAAAGCAATTATACTGAGGGAGCACTCTTTCTGTCTGTGCCAGTGAATGGCAATTTTACTATTTACTGGAAAACAAATTTATCCAGTTCTTTAGTCTCTGTCATAAAACTCGATCCAAAACCTAGTGAGGTAAATGTAAATTACTCATCACTCTAATTCTGTACAGTGCTTGGCTTTCTACGTTAAACCAAGTTATCTAGTAAAGTTCTGATTACTTGCATAAGCACTACCAAATGGAATAAGACAGCAATAATAAGGATACACAATATTTCAAACATTTCTAACATTAGATCTGGGAGCAGTAGCAGAGACTTCTGGTTCATCAGTGTTTCCACTCTTGGCTGTTAAGAGCAGATAGCTCCCAGAGTATGTGATATACAATTTAGATGTATTTTGAAACCACTTCCCTAAAACTTGTGCAATCCATGTCTCTGCTGCAAGTGTCAGTTTGCCTGCCTAGTGCTCCTTGCAAATTTCGAATCAATTTCAAGCAACTTTACAACCAAGTTGGCAAATAGGTTGGAAGGGGGGGACTTAAAAAATTTGTTAGAGTATTCATATGAAGTGCAGAAATAGGAAATTCAGACAAACAAAAGTCTTGTTAGATCCCCTAATAACTGCAGTACAGTTTCACAGATTATGAGATTAGATAAAACGCAGCACTGCTGTGACTCCTGCAGCCTATGGGAAACTACAGCCTGGGTTTACTTTCCCAGGCACCAGAAATACATCCAAGGAAACCAGGCTTCACATCTGTGTTGTTCAAGCAAGCTATACAGTACATGGTACTTCTGCAAGAGTAAGCTCTAAGAATGAAACTCTTCTTCTCTGTGTAGGCACATAGGATGTAAATTTGCTTGGTCAGAATCTGAAGGCTATCTCCTCACCTGCTCTTTCTACCACTGAATGCTTCCATTTAAGCTCCTTTGTGTACATACCGAATGATAGGAAACATGAAACTAAAGACTAGAATAGCAATCACAACATCTGAAGGAACAAGGGAAGAAGGAGAGATGCACTACTATTCATTGATACTCATTCCAGCGGGTTACGCCACATGAAAAATGTGTGCTGGTGTATTTACATGAACACACAAGTTTGCACAGGCTGCAGACACAGGTGGAGTGCATTGACTGGCTGTTTGATGTCTACACTGAGTGCACATGAGGCTACAAGCCATGTGAATGAGAACAATGTTGAAACGTGATATGTAAGCTAAAGGGAGTGTTTTGAATTGCTGAATGTTGGGTGATGAATGGAGAGGAAGAGCTTCCATTTACAAATGCAGGCTATATATTCTGTTTTCATTTCTTGACCCTATCTGTAAGGCCATCCTCTCGCCATCCAGCTAAGAGGAAGAAGAGATAGATGCTGCTAGTTAAACTCAATTTGCCTCTCTTTTGTGGCCCAAGGCTATACTTTTAATCTTCGTCTGCCTCCCCTCATCTAAGCTTTAAATACACAAAACACATAATATATACATACTTGCACATCATAATGTATAAGATGTTGCTGGTACTACATTATATGCAGTTCTAATAAGAGAAGTTTTATTCCTCCAAGCCATATGTATTAATACAAAGTGAATATTGCTGTGAACTTATTCTAGCTCAATTCAGTATCTTGCTTTCCATTAAATACAAAGTCAGCTGGTCACACGAATATTTCTCATGATCTGTACATCTCTCTTAAAAGTAAATAGATAATTTAGAATTTTTTTTTTCCAAATGCTTCAGCTTCTCAACTGTAAGAACAGGCAAATAATACCATATTAGGTGTAAGGATGAATAAATCTGAAACTGTAAGATGTTTCAGCCCTTCAGTTAATCAGGCCTCCTGAGTAGGTCAGGCAAATGGTAATTATCATTAAGTGAAGACCACAGCCTTCCAAGAAGTACTCAGCAGTAAAATATATAGTGTGCTTCCCAATTTGTCCTTTGAACCTGATCAACTAAAGCCTGAGTACCCTTTCAAGGAACCTGAAACATGCATTGCTTCGTCAAAGAAATGAACTTCAGACAGGACTATCATACACTTCAGGGACAATGTATTGCTAACACAGTCATGCAGTTGATTTTTGATCTGTCTGAATGGAAAATAAAAGTCATCTAAATATCCATATATATTTCTCTAGAGCAAGTGTGCTTGGGATCAAAAATGTGCCCCCAGGAAATAACAAAAAAACCCCCAGTGTGCAATTTTAAAAAATTGTATGTATGAGACTGTCCCATTTGTTTTGTAATTTTGAATGAACTTCATTTTTCATTTAATTGCTGATTCTATCCCTCCATTAACAGAGACTGATGAATATGTATGTTTGCAGTTTCCTTTGAAATCTGCACAGAAAGCAGGAGTGAACCCTAAATTCAAATAAATCACTGCAAAGACTTGGCGGCTGACAGCTATGTCTTGCCTGAATGTGCCTGGTTGCTTGCACATGTGTCTACTCATTCATATAGCTGACAAGGTATCACCCTAACAGCACAAAAAAGATAGCCTTTACACTGTGACCCAGATTTGGACTTTCCATAGAGACATTTAATTTCATGAACTTTTCTTAAGGTGAGGAAAGCATGGCTGTCAAAAGAAAAAGGAGGAAAAAAAATGTGTATGACATCAGTGGGAGACTACATATTTTGGTTGTAAGATGTTAGTTCTTTGATCTGAGCTGGATGAATCCTATAACATAAGTTTTTATTAGAATAGACTTTTTTGTTAAAATTCCTTTCCTCCACCGTTCTCACTGTTCAACTGGTTTCTCTCTAAAAGTAGCTTAATCATAGAATGGTTTGGGTTGGAAGGCATCTTAAAGAACATCTAGTTCCAACCCCCCTGCCATGGACACATTCCACTAGATCAGGTTGCTCAATGCCTCATTCAGCCTGACTTCAAACACCACCAGGGAGGGGGCATCCACAACCTCTCTGGACAACCTCTTCCCGTGTCTCAACATCCTCACAGTAAAGAACATTCTTACATCCAGCCTAAATCCCTCTTCCAATTTGCATCCATTACTCCTAGTCCTGCCATCCTGCACCCTATTGAAAAGTCCTACCCCTGCCTTTCTGTAGGCCCTCTTCAGGTATTGATAAACTATGAGGTACCCCCTGAGCCTTTTCTTAAGGCTGGACAACCTCAACTACTTAAACCTGTCCTCATAAGGGAGTTGCTACAGCCCTCTGATCATCTTCATGGCCCTCCTCTGGACACTCTCCAACAGCTCAATGTCTTTCTTAGGTTGAGAGCTCCAGAACTGGACGCAGTACTCCAGTTGGGGTCTCACCAGAGCGGAGGAGAGGGGCAAAATCACCTCCATTGGCCTGCTGACTTGATTTCCTTGATTCTGTTATGTCAAAACAGCAAAAGCAAATCAGACATGTGTGGCAGAGCATAAGAAGAACACAGGTGAGCCAGATTTTTATCAAAATGTTGCATTATATTTCTTTTTTCTCTTAACAGCTTTGACTCTCTCCTTTTAGCCTTACTGCTTAAGCACAAGGATTGATATCACTATCAAACCCAGTAACCACTTCTCTACAGGCTACCACCACCATACATTCTCATTCATGATTCTGAGCCAAGGAGGAGAGTTACAAATATACCAAACTACCCAGCCTTCAGACGCTTTTAACTGGTACTGAGAGAAGCACAGTTGCCCAGTGTCTGAACAATTATTGAGAAAATTCAGCTGTGTCTACCATCATAGGTAAGGTGTGCAACCATGAGAGAGGTATTCGCATATCTGTCACACTGAGTAGTGGTTGTTTTTCACTCAGAAGAAATAACTGTGTAGGAATATTAATCTAAATATCTGTTACTTCACTCAGTGAGTAAGCTAACTACAATAAATGTCAAGAAAATATTAATCATGCTTTCCTTATTAGTGTGAGGTGACATCTGCCTTTCGTCACATAGCCCTTTAGAGTGAGAGGGTGGGAGGAGATTACTGTATGGTGTCATGGGATCGTCTGTG
This sequence comes from Turnix velox, assembly GCA_013400935.1. Lineage (NCBI taxonomy): Eukaryota > Metazoa > Chordata > Aves > Charadriiformes > Turnicidae > Turnix > Turnix velox. Next base: position 187,928 of record VZTY01006179.1, on the reverse strand, counting down.
ATCTTGAATGATACTGTGCTGAGGGAGTGGTTGTGGGATAGTCACTGGGAATGTGTGATGGTAAATATTTAGGTTAGCACATTATTGCTGTGTCTGCAAACTCTTTAGAGGATGGGATCTGTATGGATTTGACCTTGAATTTAATGAAGATTACATTGGTTAAAAGAGATGTGCTAAGGGATGATACAGATATAACCAGGCCCTCTTTCCTGGAACAGTAATTGCTGAAGGCTTTGGTGACCAGAAAAATGCTGAAAATATTTGGGCTGAAGGGCGCAGTAGATTCAAGTGAGATAGTATGTTGTGGTGATAAGGATACTGCTGTGATATTGATGTTGATGGTGCTGGGGCAATACTCTTGAGAATGGGGAAGAAAGGCTGGTACTTCCTGGATGTGATTATAGGGATGTGAAAACGGGGTGCTGCTGATCCTCCTCTCATAGAATAAAAGAAATTATGAAATCATGTCTGAGTCAAAAAATGAGTGAAAGAAACACAGCCCATGCATTCATGCTGAAGTTGGCAATGCAGTTCAGGGAAGACAGGAAGAAAACTGGAACAAGTCTCTTTCTCCTCCCAGTAAAGAGAGTTTGGAAGTCAGGACAGAATGGAAATGGTAGTTGGGAATCATAACTTATCTGAAATGTGTTATTACATTCACATTAGTGCCCCAGTAGTACCACTGGTGTCTACAGCCTAAGGTGTCTATCTTACAGTGCCTTGAGTATGCAATTAATGCCTGCTAAGTAGGTTAGTAGGTAAATTAGTAGATAAGTAGGTATATGTTGCCCATTAGTAGATAATTAGGCTGGCTAATAACAGTGCCTTATTGTGGTTATTTATTAAAAAACAAACATATGTTTTCTGATTGCTTAATGTAACAGAAACAGAAACTGTTATGCTTATCTCTTAAAAATATGACACACTCAAAACCCGGAAGTATCAAAGAAATACCCATGAACTAGCCTGCAAAAAATTATGGATAGCCTACTTTCAAACAGCATATGGGCCACAGAAATCTGGAGTTCATTTGGACATTATTTCTTAGTACAAATACCACTGACTTTAAGTGATTAAATTATTCATGAAAAAATATTTATCTAGACTTGGTGGGATGGATGTTGTAATTGCTTTGCCATTTTAAACTCTTCATGTTCTCCCGTCTGCTGCTTAATTTCCATGTGCACTGTGGCATGTTCTCACATGTTAATCACCATCGTGCAGCAGCTAGGGATCTGATTTTCTACTGATAGAGGTATGGGGATGAGGGAAAAAAGAATTTTTCAAGCAAGAAGGCTATCTGAACTAACAAAGTCAAAGTCATGACTGTCATTGCCCTTTCATTCTGTAAAACTGTGCTGTATTCCTGCAGCAGCTATCAACATTGGTGGAACCAACAAGAGCCTCAAAGAATATTCTGAAACTAGAGTAACATTACTAAATTCTGTAGTGGCTCTATTTTTCACAAGGAGATTATATTTGTGTAACAGAATGGATATTAATAAGTTGCAGTTAGGAATCTCTCCAGCATGACAAAGTGCACGAGTCCCTGTCACGAATCTAAAAGAGGATCTAAAAGAGGACTCCTAACTGGAAATGGCAAAGAAAGAAAAAGGACACTCAAAATGTGTGACTTGGATGGAAATTCCAATTGACAAAGGATGACTCTGACCCATTACAGGGATGCAGCCATGAAAAAGACTTCCGTGGTAGCAGCTATCAGAAAGTATGGCTATGACATAATGACCAGGAATACAGAAAGTATAGAAGCCAGATTGGTTCAGTTCCACAGAGTGATGTCTGAAAGGAGGCATGGTGGATAAATCTGCCTTGAGCATTAGTGTGGAAAACAAGCAGTCTTTAAAGAGAAGCTTCCAATTATCTTCACATACCAGTCTGTGACTTACTCTAGGAGTACACAAACTGGATTCCTTTCAGGTTAAAGTAAGCCCAGAGATGTCATTCAGGAATGACATTCCTAATGGGCATTAAGTCCATAGGACTAGACTGCAATTAAAACAAAGTCAAACCACTACTTAGTTGTGAATGTCAAGTGTACCATAAGCATACACACAGCATTGGCAAGAAAAAGCTACATAAACTGTCAAGAGCCACATGGAGCTCTAATGCTTAAACATTCTTACTGGCTTTGGCCAAGAGTGCTGGCCTCAGGCCTCTTTCTGAATTTTATTTTGAACTGGTCACTTCAGCTCTCATATACAATATGCTAAAAAGTGGAAATGTATTTGACTTTCAAAAGCAAAAGAATAGAGAGACAAGTAGAGAAAAATGTATTATCTAATTGGTTTAAATGACTGAGCTGGAACTACAAACATTAGGGACAGTTTAGTCCCAGAAGGTACAACATTCTGACAAGTCCTGGTTTGTGACTGTTGTAGGGAATGCCTTTCATTGTTGCTATCTTCTAGACTAGCATATTTCCAGACGTTTTTCTACAGTTAGCTGATTTTTCAGCAACTTTGTTGTTCTGATTTTCCATTTGGGCTTCACAATTACTTTTTAATCAATCATATTAGAAAAATTAATGAACCCAAATTGTAATAACATTTAGCCAAGCTCTATGAAAACAGATTGCTCCTCAGACTTAAATGACTGGCTCATACAAAGATCACAGTCCACTGACTACAATTTAATTATGGACTACAGACAGTTAGATTTGCTAACCCTGCACTATAAGGGAATTTCCAAATCTCTTTTTAATAAATAGAAACAAAAACAAAACCCTGACTCTACACACTCTATCACATAGACTGAAGTATTAGGCTTTAAAAAACTTAGAGATGTGTGCAATATAAACATTCCATGCTATCATGCAAGAGGCATCCAATTACTGTTTCTTTCAAAATGTTAAATTAATATCTGTTCAAGCTTTAGAAATATTATTTGGACCATATGATTTACAGAACTTTGGATTCAAAGTAAAATATAACCACATAGTACTTGCACAATAATTAAAGTGTGTATGAGGCATACATGTACTTACATATGTAGGGAGTGAGAAAAAACAAAACTGATAAAATCTGAAACCACAGAATCAGATCAGTCTCTGGCTTATTTCTCAGTTAAAAAATTGTATCTTCCATCTTGGAAATTTTCAACACATTTCAGTGCCTTCAGAATAAGGCTGAATAATTTGATTGAAATATTTTGAAGTCTATTTAGGATAGTTAGAAGCATTTTTAAATGTCTTACAGATCACAGAAAAGAATCCATCGCTCACTCCTGAGCTCAGGTTCCTGTCTTCCTGGGCAGTACCTTCACTTGAAGGACATTTTCCCTCAGAATGCTACTCTGAGAAACTTAATTTACACAAAGCCATTGTGACACATTGAGTTATTCCTTGGAACACCAGGGTTCACTGTTTGTGTCACAGTATATTTGTGAAACAATTAATGTCATTGTCTGAGTCTGGCACATATTTATGGTATTGTCCCATAGCAGACCGTGTACCGAATGATCTCAAAAAGTGATCAAGAAAAAAAATTCCAATGCTGGCCTGGGAGTGGAACAGATTAACTTTGTAACTACACATATCCTGCATGCATGTCTAAATATATAAAATAAATGCGCATGTGTATTTATACAGTTTGTTACAAAGTGTTTAAGTTTTCACCATTCATCACTTATGCTTACCCTAAGTACATTTACCATACAGCTTGTGAAAGAAATAAGTGAACAAACCTTAACAGGCAAGTGTAACCAGGCAGAACAAGAGAATTCTCATTAAGTATCAGTTAAAACTCTCCATCCTGTGACAAAGTGACCTGTGGAAATAGAGCCTCAAGAAAATTATGGAGTCTGCTGTTCAGAGCATTTAAAGCTACACTGACCACAACAGGCTGTTTTCACACTGTCAAACTTAAGGCTTCCAATTTACATGATTTAATCAGGAGGAAAACTCCCTGTGCAGTTAACATCCCCAAGGGAGTGAATCAAAACACCTAGGCAGAAGCGTATTTCTAACCCATGATCACACAGGGAAGAAGAGTACCATATTTAGGCACTTTGGTTCAGTGCCTTGAAGAAAACAACAAGAATATTCCCAATACCAGGAAATGAACAATTAAAAAACCCTCTTCTTATTTACAGTGACTTTTTAAGCGACATTCTGAAGTGCAAAAAATTTTTACCAAACTTCAATGTATAAACTGCATAGTAAAAAATTCCTCTGAGGCAGTATGATACCAGGTTCAAGCAATTTAAGGAACAACACCTAATACCTAATTAATAATTATGGAAATGGCAAGGATTGCTTTGATCCAGCCAGGTAGCCAGTACCTTTGACAAAAAACAGAAACTACTTCTGTGCTTTAGAGCGCATGAGATATAGATGGAAAAGTTGTTATCTGGCTTGTAATAAACTTCTGAAATTTAATATGAGCTCAACTGAAGCTGGTAAGAATTTGCCACTGACGTCAACAGAAGTGAAATTCTATTTCTCAAGCAGATATGTGATAAAGAATACTTTGGTTTTTCTCTGTGTGCAAAACAAGAAGGGGTGTTACTAGTTTCTACTCTGCAGACATATTTAATGTCACTTGTATCACGCTGTAGTCAACTGAAAGAACATACACATATTTTCACAAGGAGCATGGAGGAAAAAGCACAAGTTACTAAGATTTTTTTTTTGTTATTTTTACTGGAACTATTCAGCACATTTTTGTTGTTGTTTCTGCAATACCGGGATCAGTACAGGAAGACATCCTGCTACTATTGCATCTTGAAATAGCATCAATATTTAATTTTCAACATTGTGAAAGTTTAGGCTTAAGAATTCTGACTGATGAATATGCTTAATTGATAATGAGCACTTGATTAAAACCTTTGGAAGCCCAACATGAAATACTTAATTTATGCATCTCAAACCTATGAAGATTAAAACTCTTCAAGCAAGATATAATCAAAGAGTGTTGGTATGAAGTTAAGGATTTGGACAGAAGTTTCACAATGCTGATACAAAATCAAGCTTGGAAGTTTACCGTTAATTCCATTTTGTACAAGAAACTAGCAACTTATACCCATATATTTCTGCTGAAATTGATACCACATTTAACCCTATATGCTTCCTGACAAACCACCTTTCAGTTGTTTCGCAGTTTTTATATTTTCTAGGACTGATCAGAAAGAGATCTATCCAAGAATTGAGTTAGACTTAAAATCAGTCAAAAGCAGTTCTTTGTACTAGGAAAAAGGTGCTGTTTGCATATCCATCTATTGCTTGTGTTCTGTACACCTTTAATTTCTCCAAGTCACACCAACTGCCTGCATGTCAGGAGCCATATTCACTTCCCCTAACCTAAGATGTAGGGATCCCTGAGTCAGTACTAAACCATGCCAGTTTCAGACACACAATACAGTTTCATGCAGATGGGCCATTTGGAAGCAATAGATCTTCTTTAGTCAAGAGAAAGCATTGGAAGGAATTTAAATATTGGAAGCAATAGTTCTTCTTTCACTCAAGCTGTATGTGAGCTAATAGCTATATGCAGAGTTTAATAGACTGGAAAAAGAAGACAGAAAAAGACAATTTGCTTCAGGAAATGATATGCATGAATGGGGCATGTATGCACGAATGTACAAGTGCCACTGACTGCACTATGTTCCCTATCACTGCCCATTCCATGTGAGGTTCCATGAGGACCACCTGGATCTGCACGATTGATAATCAGGCATTAAAATCAATGCTTGAATTTATCCCAATTGGGAAAACAGGATCAATACAGGAATCTTACAAGAAACACACAGTTCTGTAAAGTTTAACTGGTTTTATGAAGCTTCCATTTTTAGATATAATGTTTGCCAACCAATCTCAAGCCATTAAACTTGAGCTCTATCTCAGATATTAAGCAATATAGAGAATAAGGTAACTAGCTCACAGCTTGGCAGCACTACAGTCAGTGGAGCAGCTATTTGGTCTCTCCCTTTTTTTATAAGTAGCAAAATACGCTAGCATATAAGAAATGATGAATCGACTGATCACAGATGATCAAATACTAAGCAAAATCAGCCAGACTTTCTATTGCAGTAGTGAATTTCCAACACGGGTCTTGTTTTTCAAGGGATCCCAATTAATGTTATTCTTTCTGAAACGAGTTTCAAATCATAAATGTTCTTACCATTTTTTAATGAATCATTTTAAAGAATCAGAATTAAATACCTACTTTCTAGAATGTAACAGAGCCTGTGTTATTTAATATGCATGCGAATCTGTAAATCTACTGTGCTTTCTAGCCTTAGAAAAGAAGAAGACAGTCTTTGCAGATATTTCAAGCAATTAGTACATATACAGGTCAAACACACGAATCTGCAAGACAGATGTAGGAAAATCCAGGATTAGATGTACTGTAACTCTTATCCAAGTTTATGGCTTTGTCAGAGGGAGAGTGAGTTAAGACTGGGTTAGACATAAACCAGATCAAGTCTATTACTCTAATTTAAAGGTTTTCAAAGGAAATAGAAAAACACTGATGGATTTGTTAGTAGGATACCAAATCTAAATCCCTTCCAATCCACCACTGCTATCTTAGTCTTTAAAAATTATTAATCTGACTTTGGGTGGGTTGATTGCTTTGTCTTATCTTCAAAGTAGCTACATTTTCACAAAATTCCTAAAGTCTGATTCCATAAATAGACAAAGAGGCGATGTCTCCTAAAAGCAGTATCCACTGACCTCCTGTTAAAACCCTCCATGTTTTAATGAAGCCATATAAACTGGCATTGCTGCAACAGCCAACAATTCATAAGCTTGATACAGAAAGTAGGCAAACAGCTTTGCAAAGCTGTGTGGTGTAAAAAGGAAAATTTTCTCTCTTATTCCAAAAGACTACATCAGACAAAGCATTTCAGTTTCCTTATCAGTTAGATACTGATAATGCATTCTAAAACTGAGACTCTTGGTTATATGAGTTTACTGAGGGGCAAACAATCCTTACATTTACAATGGCTGGTTTTGTTCCAAATGTGTGTTTTATGTGGCTGTAGTGAGGGAAATCAGCCTGTGCTCTCTGCAGTTTTCAAGGATGATTTAGAGTGGCTTCATTCAGATTAATGCTCTCTGCTCCTTTGTTTGTTTCAGGGGTACACAGATGCCTATTTTTTTGCCAGTCTAAAAGAAGCAATTAACTTCACTTCCATGAAAACTGAAGTACTGATGTATGTGAGATTTTGAGATGACAGCACAGGAAGGTGGGAGATCCTACCTAGTGATTAAGAACGTACACAGAAGGCCATACTCAATAATATCTGTCCCTGTCGTACCAAAGTCAATATTCAGGTCTGTCCTGAAATGTCTTCTCCAGCCAAAGCCCTTAGCCCATACGTAGTCTAGCTTACCTCTTGCCAGCTTGTTCACATAGTCATTAAACTGCAAATTATATAAGCAATGTTTTCTGGTGCCCTACTTTAAGAAATAGTTTTCTAAAGGCAAAATTAATACCTCTATTTGCAAGGGATGAGGTCAACTGATACAGTGCAAAGGACTGTGCTTTCAAGAGCACTTTAGTTCCATTAAGTGAGATACAGTAATAGACTAGGAAAAGCTTATGAATGATTTTCCAGTTGCATTCTTCTCACTGTCACATTTTCTCTGTCAAACCTGTGATTCAGAGAGAAGTTTTTTACTGACATGAATCAAGTTCCACTGCAAAGGACAACTGCAATTTCTCGATTTCATTAGTGTCTCTGGCTAGCCAACAAAATGGGCCACTTTGCAGTTTGTCATCATCTTGGAAACTAATTTAATACTGCCCTATGAAATGACCCTGCAATGTACTGTATAACTGGCATGGCACATGGATTTTCCATCCCAAATATGGCAGAGATCATATAATCATAGAGGAAATAGTGAGGGTACTGTCATGTCAGTCACAGGGGAGGTTATTTTAACTCACATCAAAAATGCTTTCTGTCTCCTATAGAGAAGTGCATTTTCTTTCTCCTTGGACATAAAAGAGTCATTGGTTTAAAAAGAAATCGGTTATCCACACCCACTGTTCATCAGTTGTCACCTCATCACAGGGCGAAAATTAGTTTTAGCAGTTCAGGCAGACTGGGTGGAGAACAGACAGCAAGGAACTGTGAAAGCCGAAGGAAAATAAAACAGGTATGGCATTAAGAGAAAATATATGGCTTGCACAACATGGGAAAGCCTCTGCTGCCCTTTGAGGGAAGCATGTGTGTAATGATTGTAAATAGTAAACTGGGAAATCTGTTTCTCTAACAGATGCTTCATTCACTCTTACATTTCCAGAGAAATCTCTTCCTCCTGATACTGATCTGATTGCAGCTACACATCTCCCATTCCCTGATTCCTCATGGATACTATAACAGGTGATTCCTTGTCATAAAAATGTGTATTTTATTTAATAAGCATTCCATGTAGGATGCGTTGTACTGTCTGAAAAGGCCAAAAATAGGGAAGATACAGTTTTAATAATAATTTCTGTTAAAGTTTTTCTGATATACATGTGTGCATGAGCATATATTTACCATTAAAGGAAAGAAAGCTGATAAACAGGATTAAATTTCAAAAGATTCTGATTTTAAGAAGCAGATGGACTAGATGATTTCTTGACATCCCTTCCAATACCTGGTACTCCATGATTCTGTGAAATGAAAAGCCTGTACTAATCATACAATTTGCACTGGAAAAAAGGGGGAGGTAAATAATTATTTCCCCTCCACCTGCAAAATGAGAAGATCCTAATGAAGGTGAAATAAGTGCTAATTGATCAAGCCAAGGTTATATGTATTTTGGTAGATCAATTATTGACATTCAAAACTACTTTAGATGGTTTACCATTAATGCAGATAGCAGTAACGCCATATTAGGAACTAGTTAGCAATTATTTTCTAAAAGCATTTAAAAGTATATTGATCAGCTGTCCAGGTATTATTTGTGTTTTTGTGTTGGTTTGTCTGGTACTATATTTCATTAGAGCAGATTTTAACCCCAGGGCACTGGTGTATTGGGGACTAGTGATACTTGACTGGGAAGGAGAGGTGGCTGACAGAAAGCCCAAATGTTAGAAGTGAGCTTTGGGAAGTAGAAAGCTCTGATTGAAGACTTCAAAGCAGTAATATAGTGGCAGTTTAAGAAAAAAAAAAAAAAAGAAAAAGGCCTGAAAATTATTCAAAATATTCTGTTCCCTTCAAATGCAGTTACAAGGCCAGTGGAATACAAATGAGTATGATTCTCACTGAAACCTATCAGACCTGCTCCTAAATCACATAATGGTTCTAAACATTTCCACTCATGTGGTTCCTAATTTCACAAAGACCTGCATGAAACTCCACAAGAACTTCTCTAAATTATTTTTGAGCATAGGGTGACTCAAGCCACAAGGACTAAGAAAAAGGTAAACTCCCTTTAGATGAGATTAGAATGTTTTGCTGGCAAGAGCTGAAGTAGTGAGATATCTCACCTACTCCTACCTATCTGCCATGAGGCACAGAACAAGGAAGTAGCAATTGAGGGAGGGGTTCAGCAAGAAGTATTGGCACAAACAACTACAGTTTCAGGCTTTGTTGTGCTGCTTACCACACCTGAAACTAGGTAAAGTAGAGACACTTACTGACTGAACAATATTAACAGAAACAATTCACATTCACAGCATTCAGGAATCTGAAATGAGTCGAACCTTAATCTAAACATTTACCCTAATGGTCTGATGAAAATGAGAGACTTTTACATAAGAATATAGGAGAACTATGTGAGAAACAACCATTGAGAGTGTCTGAAAAATATGAGAAATATCTACCTGTTGAACTTCTGGAGAGAGTCCCTTTCCCACCAAATTAGGTTTCCTGATGAGTCTCTTGCATTTGTAACCACAGGTATGTGCTGGGAAAGGCAGAACAGAAAAAGCATTTGTAAAGAAAGTGGGAGCTTTGTGAGAGTTTTGTGAATGCTGAGATCACATATATAAAAGCAACGGGTTCTGACACACCCATAAGGCACTCACAGTCTTTCTATCTGTAAAGTTTTGCTCATCTTTACTGTTACTCCAAAAAAAAACCCAAAACCTTTGATGTTGCAGGATCAACAGTCATTTATGTGAGTAAGGAGATCTTTTAGAGGGTATTTTCTTCAGTTGTAATACCAACTCAGTGATATCTAGACATCCCTACTTTCTTGCTGGAAAGACCTTTTGGCAATGGCTAATTGCCACTTTGCAGCTCTGCAAAACTCAAATATTACTAAGTGTGTTGTACTTTAATAAAACTTCTTCAAACAAAGCACTCACAAACTTACTCCTTAAAAAAAAAATTATATTAATGGTATAAATACAATAAAGACTGCTAGAGCATGGTAATTTTTTCCTGGCATTTGCTATACCTTGCACAGATAACCTTTCATTTTTTCTCAGAAAAAGCTTTCCTTTGGATTTAGCATCATCTAACAAACTCTTACTAAAAAATCTGTGTGGACATATTTTTTTTAATCCACAGAGAATGCAAAGGTAAATGTTATCAGAACGCATTTCAAAATAGCACATAAGAGTGCCTGCAAGAAATGTTTGTGATACTACACAGCCCTAGATATATGCTGGCTGCTCCTTCAAATCTTGTTTTGTGTGATGCTGTATATATCTCCCCTAGAGTACAGAATACACACTAATTCGGCTGGGGACCTTCTTGTGGACAGCCAGAAAGGCAGGATGATGTTTATCCTTCAGTTGCTACCACCTCCTTTAGGATCACTGATAATGTGAATTATTTAATATTTTTTTATAAAACCCTTAACAAATCTGGTCAGATCCTACAAGAGTAAGAATTTGGTATATACCAGATGTTTTTTCTGACATCTTGATTATAACTGCCTTGTTAAGCTACATGGGTAGATGGTGTGCAAGACTGCTAAGAATGTCAGCATTGCTCTGAAGCTGTGAAGCTCTGAGAGAGAAATTTCTGGTGATGCAGAAAAGCATCTGGTGATGCTTTAAGTTCTCCATCACATTTAGAAATATTTGGTAGGAAAAGAGTATATTATCTTCTCTCACCACACTTTTGACTAATCAGTTGGTCCTGAAAGAGTAAATGACTGTAACTTCAGCTTGCTATGGGCTGAGTATTTTTATCCAGTGCAGCAAAACAGCTAGAATGGAAGAAACATCCATTCTTTGAGAATTGACACAAATATGGAATAGGATCCTCTTTAGTCTCTGTCCAATTTCTTGCAGCTCATATGGTGGGATTACTTGTGAAAGGAAATTGGAAAAAAAATTTCTATTCCAATGAATGCTTTAAAACACAGATATTCTCTACTGCAAGTGAACAACAGATAGCTCTGGCAGGAATTGCTTCCATTACTGAAAGGTAAAAGGCAACAAAAAGCTTACAAACAACTTGCCTTTGCAATAAATTACTGATATAAATGGTGAAATGATCAGTTTTTCTCACATGACAGGCTTGGAGGTGTTAAAGAATGGCACTGAGGCCATGAAACACTAGAAGAGGTTGTGAGAGAAGTTGTGGATGCCCCCTCTCTGGAGGTGTTTAAGACCAGGCTGGATGAGGCATTGAGCAACTTGGTCTAGTGGGAGGTGTCCCTGCCTATGGCAGTGCGATTGGAACTAGATGATCTTTAAGGTCCCTTCCGACCCAAACCATTCTATCTATGATTCCACGCTCCTGGTTTCTCACTGCCAAAGGTAGAAGATTATAGGGATGCTTCCTAAAGGGAGAAAGTAGGTCAAAGTATCAGAATTCTAAGATCTGGCTAAGTACAGTCATCTTAACTGACACTATCTGCTCTGTCCTATAAATCTGGTCTGTTCTCTAAACATAAAATGCAGACCTAGCCTCATTTAAAGAATCTTATTTTATGATTCTTCTCACTATTACCTACACACTGCTGTCAGAGTATAGGAACATTAGCTTATCTCCTCAAGGGCTTGACACAGCAGGCCTAGTGTGTCTTAATACATTGAAACCAGAAGAAAGCACATAAGTCAGCAAAGTTCCATTTTAAAATGCTAACAGAGGAATTACTAGTTGTACCCTTGTATGGTATAATTAGGCAACAAAGTGGTGGATATATTTATCAGCCTCCTGCAATCCTCAGAGAGCTTAACTCACAGTTTCCATTTCTCAAGAGAGTGTCCTAACCACTAACCTAAGGACAAATCAGGGATCTAGAGATTAGTGATCTTACTCTTATTAGGAGAAAAAGTGTTTGGTTCTGTCAACAAACATGAACAACCTTTGCAAGGATGAGGTACTTCGCAGTCTTCACATGAAAATGGAATTCAGACTGTGATAACATTTAGACTTTACCTCAAACTGCTAACAAAAGTGAAAATCACAGATATAGCGTTATCTTGAGTGACTTGATTCAGATCACTCTGAGGCAGAGTTTTGTGATATTGTAACTAAACACTGACAAGGCCAACGTTAGTATCTCTGCAATGTTCTAATGCATCTGTTGAGGCCAGTGTGGGTTCAGAGACTGCCACACAGTGCTCCAATTAACTTCAATGAGAATCTAGTTTGGTGATAATTATCAAAAGGTTGTCTATTCTAAAAGTAGGGCATATTTATGGGAAGCTTTCACATTATCTTCCAGATTTGATCATCTCCTAAACATGGGAGCCTCTCTTTGTCAGTCTATCAGGAAATGCAACAAACTAGCTAGTATTTGGTAAATTGGTAAAATTTTCAACAGTTTGTTATGCTCAGGCGTGTCTTCAGGAGGGTTCACAGGACCATATCTCCAAAGTAGTGATCTCCACACCCCCTGAGTGAAGATGTCTTTCAAATTTTACTGTAAATATGACCTCGTCCCTGAGTCCTAACATGGATATCAAAATCAGTGGGTGCAGAACCAGAATTAAAAACCAAACCAAAACCCAACAGATGATTCCCAGACGACAAACTCAATTGGCAGCACTGCAGATTGGATACATTCCCAAGTAACCCATAGCTCTAATAATTGACCCCATTTTGAGGCAGAAGTTGGCAGAGATCTCCTGAGAGTTCTTTTTCCACATGAATTAATCTTGAGTTTAAATAGGTTTTTGCAGGAGACCCCTAAGAAATGGTAACTATTCACTTGTCACTGAATATCTCAAGATTTACTTGGTGGAGTAGAGTTGCACTTCAAGGAAGTGCTGTCCTCTCTGTACATACAGTTTCTCTGTGTCCCTGCCCCTAACGGGAAATAAGTCATCAAGCAATTTAAATAATTATCTTCTACTTTCAGTAAAAACCTAATCTCTTCAGCATTACCCTCTGGAAAGCTAGTAGATCACAAACTGAAATACCAGTCACTGGTGTCACAGAAGAGTGACATCTCTTCCCCTCTGCCTCCAGAGAGCTGTTAAAAGATCAAGGCATAAAACCATTACAAATAATCAAAGCACTACAGATTTTGCAGTAGGTGGGACCATCTGGACCTGGATAATGTCACCCTAAACAATCTGCCATCCAGTTGCAGGGAAGGAGAAAGAAGTTTTTTATGACTCAGAGCTAAAAGACTGAGACGGCAACATGGCTTACTGGCTCTGTGATCCTATTACAGCAAATAATTTTTATTTATTACTCCAGATAATGACAGTAGATGTGGCCAAGTACCATACTCTCTGTTCACATTATCTGGATTGTGCCATGTATTTGAAAAACACCAACTGAACTATTAGATGTACGCTGGTATTCTCATATCCAGATCAATCAGATCACAGCCCATCTTTTTCCTTGGTGTTCATACAGACCACTACAATGTTCTATGTCTCATGATTTGCTCTAGACTTAGAGCAATAGCGTACAGATGGACTTGCTTGTGCCTAGTGAAAGGCATTCACTGTTTATATCAGAATTAAACACATAATACTGGATGAGCATGGGATTTCAGGGCTTTGGGGGGGAGGACTGCTTTTAAAGGGCATAAACACTCACTGATGAAGGAAGAGTACTGTCAGGAGTGAGACATACTGGCACTCTGGAATTTCAAGATCAATTTTTAAAATGCTCTGAGCAACACACAGAACTAATATTTTACTTCTCTGGTAGGAACTATCTTGTTCCAATCATTAATTTTCACCACAGAAATCAGGTGCTAAAGCTGCTTGAAACCTCATAATCCCAACTGACTTGTGAGAAGGTAAGCAATTCATTAACAGCAACAACAGACGTGACACTTTGCTGCACTATTTTTCAAATTGTACAGTTTGTTGTGTCAATTAGAAACCACTACAGAATACAGAAAGACAGAACAGGGTCAGATATTCATCAGATGTCAAGTGAGGTCAATGCTTCCCACTGTGGGGTGGTGCTACATGAAGATAGGAATATTTGCAGCAGACCACAAAGTCATTGCACAATGTTGACCTGGGTTATTTCAGGGTACAGGTCATTTGTGTCTCTGATTTTATGCAGTTATTTTGGAGCACAGATTAGAGTTTCCCACTCTTATTGGTATACAGCATTCTGAAGAGTAACTGGGAAAGCAATTCCAAAGTTATTATTGTAAAAAGATAATACACCCTGAGAGAAAAGTTGATATTATGTGAAGGCATAAATTAAAGACAGCAGGTGGCGAAACTATTGCAAACAAGAAAGACAAAACAACAAATGAAAGAATTGAAATAAGGATTTCATTATACTCAGATTACATGACTGAAAATTTCCTTTTCTTGCACAATCTGAAGAAAATGCCCAGTCTAATATCTTCTGAGCTAATTACCAAAGCACATTTTGCTCCCTGCTTCTACCTTCTCTTTTTACTTTTACAGTTTTCCAGTCCAATTGTTGTTAAAAAATGTATGCAATTATCTATTTGGTTATCTGCTCTAATACATTGGATACAATCAATTTTGAATGCACTTATGGTTAAGAAAGCTACAAATGCCTTCATGCCCTAGGTGCTCCCATGTATGCTGGCACACAAAAGCGCAAACAAGAAAAATGCCAAGTGATACTTTGAAACAGATCAGAGATCACAGATACTCTCCCATGCCCACCCTGTCTCCATTATACTACCAACTACCTCTTTGTGGACAAGGATCTGCACTCCCCTTGATTCTACTTTCATGTGATAGCATATAATTGGGCAGGGTTTTTTTTTTTTTCTTGAACTTGTTATTCCTACAGTGCCCACCGCAAATACAAACTCATTGCTATTCTTACTATAAAGATATGCTAATTCATTTTTAACAAAGGAAAGGTAAGGAGCAAAATATTGTTTCATCTCAGACTAGTTAGATCTTGCATTATATACCCATGCATGGACGCTCTCTTTTTTCCTTGCATCTACCACAAGTGGAGGAAGGTGCATTGTCTCTGTTTTCAGTTCAGAAAGAAACTACCTCCAGGTCACTCTGGCAGATGCAGAAAATAAAGGGTTACAGAATCATACCTGAGGTCTCTTTTCCCCGTGGTTGCTAATGGCTTCAGGAGAAGGAAGTGACTAAGACTGTTCAGGATCCTATAGGAGTTCAATATGAGTGTTGCCTTGGGAGTGGGAGACAAGGTTTGCATCCTTGCCTTAAATCAAAGAGATACAACATATTATGACTATTCCAGTAGAGGTTGTCTGGTTAGGACAGTGGCTGCACCTTTAGCATCTTGATGTGCCAGCTTCTTTATGAATTGCTGAAGTGGACAGTCTGTAATGAAGGCTGTTTAGGATTTAATGACTGGAAATTTGAGTCCAGAGGGAAAAATACATGTACTTGGAAATTTTCCTGGCAGTCACTTGCATGGAATCAATTTCAAATGGCAATTGAGCATCAATTGGCCAGACTGAAGTTCTATGTCCTGAAAGTTTAATGAGATTTAGATGTCTAAGTACTCAGAAATATCTGTGCTTTAAGAAAAGCACATAATTGGCTTATTTGTTTCCTTAAGCATGTAAATAAATTTGAAAACATGGTTCAGCTTACTCTGAAGATTCTTTCACTCATTGCTGGTAAGAGACAGTCCTTCCTCACATCATAAATATTCCTAGTTATTAATTAATCTCACATTAAAGGATAACCACTTAGAATTCAAACAAATGAAACTAATAAAGTTTGTTTGCATGTAAATCCTTGCATTTCTCTTAGATTTTGGCCAAGCTGATTTGTAGTTTAATCACTTTTAATCTGCTTTCTGTTCTTGTTACCAAAATGCTTGGATTTTGCATTCTGATGCATTTCTTGAAACATCAAAAATTTTTATTTGAAAGTATAATGGCAGAATGTTTTCAATTTTAATTCTGTGATTGCATTTTGTATCTAAAATGTTTCTTGGTGGGACAAAGAACAAGAAAAAACCTGCAATGAATAGATTAAATAACCCCCACTCAAAAATCAAACATCAGGCTGGAGAAAACACGTTTTCAGTGGAACACAAACAGCTTTTTCTTTCTGCTTTTTCAGTTCAGGCACAAACACAACATATCTCCCACTCTTCCAGCTCTAATCTCAAACCATACACTGCTGCACCAATGCATTCAATGGCACCTGCTAAACCACTAGCACCACTGCCCACTGCATCAAGGAGCACTAGGGAGGTCATGAATCCATTACTAAACAAATTTAACTTGTATGAACTGAAAAGATCATAGCAGAAATAAACTTTCAGACAGACAGCTATGATTTCCTCAGGAACTCATTCTTAATCTCAAGACTGTGATTAAGGTAACACAACCTACTTTATGTCCCTACACTATCTCCAAGATACTGAAGTATTCAAAGTTCCACTGCTCATGTGGGAGTCAAGAGCCAAGACATGCAAACGTGGCCTGTGAAATGCTTAAAAACATGTGAACCAGACATTTGGATGTATACACTCAGGCTTCCCTATTTGTTGCTTTTCTAATATTTTCTCTCAAAAACAATTCACCTCTAAGCAAAAATATAGACTGCTTCATTATATTTCATATAAGTAACTGAAGGGAAAAATCCAAAAATAAAATAAATAACACTGTAAGCATATTAGCTGCTATGCTGCTTTTCAGTTTTTCTTTATTTGTAAAATCAGGTATAAGACAGCTAATACAAGTGTTTCCAGCCTTCAGGAATTTAATACAAATTTATGAAAGATGCAGAGCATCATCTTAGCCAAAATACTTCCTAAATTTGTCTTTTCACAAAAATGAGGCCATCTAGAAGATTAAAAACTTTCATTTTTTCCTACCTTAAAAAAATGTAATTACACTCTAATTAAAAACTCTAATTGAGTGCACTAGCATTGGTAAGGTGTTCTTTTTCTCTTTAGGGACAGTATCCCTATTAGTCAAACAAGCTGTCTAGTAATTTCATGGTCCTCCTTTTCCCCCACCTTACACCTCCATTATAAATGAGAAAATTGAGGCTTTTTTTTTTTTAAGAGCATCTCAATTATATCCTCATAAATCCAGCAACTGAACATTTCCCTTGAAACAGTAAGCCATACCTTTTCCCAGTGTAAATTATCATTATTTTACTTATTTAAATCAAGAAAAGATAACTTACATCAGCTGAGAATCTGACCCATAAAGATAAAGTCACTGGAAATGTAAGTGCATTATGTATTCAAGCTGTTTTGGAGCCCTGGCTATAAAAACACACCAGCTGTGCTATTATCTTGAATTGCATTAACACTATAAGGTTTAGTACATTTCTCAGTGATTAGGTTGAACAAAATAACACCACTCAAAATAGGATGACTGCATCATTCTGATTAAGTTACCGTATATTTTCTTAAACAAGTGAGTTGTAAGTGATTCTCTTTGAACCTTTTATCTTGCAATCAGATCAAGGTGAACACTTGATAGGATCTCTTTGCTCATCTTCTCTATCATTAACCTTAGCTTTCCACATCTGTCTCCTCACCAAATGCTGATATTTCTGATAGTCTGCAAAAGTGCCTCTTTGAGACCAGTCAGATCTTTCAAGATTAATTTTACTGACTACTTTTAAGGTGCAATATTCATTTGCAGTTGCAGGGGCACTTTAGTACTAGGTGATTAGGAGACAACACTACTTTTCTTCCCCCAAAGCACCTGAAATGCTCATAATACTTAGGGAAAACATTTATACAAACATTTAATTGATTTTCTAGACCTAAAGAATTAGTTCTAGCTTCTACAGCTATTGTAAAACAGAAGCCTTTTTAGCATTTGAGAATTATACTTTATTATTTTTTGTGTTGTATGCCTTCAGGCCATAATTCAGCATTATCTTTGTTCTAGGTTTAGAGCTTTTCAGGGGAAACTAACTCAATTACATATATTGTATGGGAAAGGTGGGTTTTAACCCCTAATCTGTGATGTGTAATGAATTAGGGTGGCAGGATTGCAAGGCTCTAAAGCATCACGTTTTTCAGGCTCATCTTCATTGACTATAAGAGTTCTAGGATTTCAAAGGGAAAAAATCATTTTCTCAGATAAAAGACCAAGGAGTCACCAAGAATTTTTAAAGGTTTTGAAGTCTTTAATTTTTCTGTATTTTTCTTATGTAAATATATATCTATAAACATTTAAAAGAGAATACTTAGAAGGTGAATATTTCTTGAAATAATAAATGTTACTAATGGAAGATTTTTTGAAATTCATGAGAATTCCTCTCAACATTTTCTGCACTGGATGCAGAAAAAAGATGCAGATAATTGTTACTTCCATTCTTCCAGCTTTTATTGTATTTTATGTATAAAAACAATAAATAAATTGAAATACCCTTCACAGCAGAAGACCAGGTGTGCTGATGAACACATGCATAACTTGACTAACATCAGACTGCTTTCTCAGTTCCTATTAGCTGAGAATCTAGCTCAGAGAATGTCACTTTTCTGGTGCCAGTCTTTCTGCTCAGTAAGATTTATTTGGTCTTATCTTAAACAAACACATCTGGTGGCAAGTCTGCAATGGTGGCTTGTTTCAGATGCTGAACCTCTCTTTCTCACAAATATGGACCTTGAGGGTGTTCAATATGATTAAGGAAGAATTCCAGGACCATAAGAAAGGCTCAAAATGAATATTATTTTATAACTCGAGCCCCATGCTACAGTATTTAATTGAATTAACTGAATTTCAGCAAAGCAGGTAGCTGTCTCTGTGACCTGAGGGAGGCTTATATGTATTAATAACATCAGTATTATGACTAACAAAGCAGGTAACACGCTGGAGACATAATAGGAAGTTCATATTTGTAGTGAAAAGAACACCTCTGATTTATAGGGCACTTGATCAGTTCCTTACAGTCTACAGTTGTGACCTCACTAACCCTTACAGTCATGCTGCACTGGATTCAATTGTCACAGTGTGCATTTGCAATGTGCCAGTTGTCATCATACCCACTGTACATGGGCTATTTTTTCTCTGACTGTACTTAAATAACAATACAAAATCCTAACTCTGTATCCACATCTGGGTGTCTGAGTTCATGATAAGTTATCTACTATTTAGTAATTATGATACCACACAAATGAACAACTGACAGCTTAGAGCAGGAAATGAAGACAAGTGCATCAGTAAATGAAACACACTGTACTTTCAAGATGGATTTGAGACAGAAAGATTCATAGCCAGATTTAGGAAGCTTTGGGGATTCAAAACACTTTCATAAACATGCATCAATCACTCATCTACTAGCTAACAACAAATAAGACAAATCTTACTATTCAGCCACAACCACTTAATGATTTTAGCAGTTTTACAACTTTGCTTGTTGCTCATATATTTGCGTATAGCATTCTTCTCCTCAAGTGTATATAAATATTTTCCCTATCTGTGACTCTAAAGCATTCTGTCTCATTATATAATTGAAATTACTCACACTCTGTTTATATGCTATCCAGCTGATAGGCTATTTTTTGGTGTTATTGAGACTTTCATATCTTTTGAAATTAAACTAGGCTAATGAAATTATTAACTCCTGTAGAACAATTAGTAGCTTGCTTTTTCTTTAATTTGCTTTCAGGAGCAATATTACTTATGAAGATCTACTTCAGCAGTTGTCTGACATCTTCCCTTGATTTCAAGCTATCCTATAACACTACCAAAATAGTATGAATGAGATTATTAATTCCAAATTTTCCCTTTTCAGTATCAAACCAACCAGACAATCTAATTCCTGCACAATAGCCATATTTCTGAGCTGTCTGATACACTAATATATTTTCATTTCATTCACAGTTACCTAAAACACCAAGCCACTTGCAAGGCCATATTGTCAAAACCTCTGTGAATTTAATTAAGAGTAGATAATCTTTCTGAGAAGCAAGGTTTAATAACTATGTTAACATCTAACCTTGTATCTCATATTCTTAGTATAATGTGTACTCACTGGTGACTGTAAACCATTTGAAAGATACTAGGTGATTTTGTATAGGTGGCTACATTAATTGCCAGGTGCCATCTCCTGGACACCACCACAGAGGATGTCCTAAAAAGAAGAAAGAAAACAGAGTCTATATGATTGAATCTCTAAGCCAGGCAATTTGCTTCCTACTTCTTGGCGTATTTTTGTAAGGATGGGTATATCTACAGAATCAGCCAAAGGCTTAATACATATGACTGGAACAAAAAGTCAAAATGTTGCAGCTTGAGTTTGACATCTCTGCCTACATTGCAGAATGCAAACAAAATTGTTCACCAGTGTTGAAATACAGTCTTAGATTCTGCATTCATGAATATTTATAAACTAGTCTTAATAATGCTGGACTGAGTAACTGATCTATTTAAAGGATTAAACAATTGTTTAATTAAAATGAAGGTTTAAATGGAAAAAACTCATTATTTAATTCATAGATGGTATGGCACAACTTTGTTGAGTACAGGCTTTTCATTTAACTTTGTCAGTTTCTCCAGGATTATGTTGCAGAATGTTTTTTATTATATTCCATTTAACTTAATAATATGTAAATCAAGACAACTTTTTGCTCTCTGAAGTTTGAAAAGAAAGTTACAGTGCTGTAAATTTGAAATAGAAATTGTTTGGTCTGCATTCAATTCTTTTGCAGACAGAAATAGGCCTATTAAATAATGGAATGTATTGGTGCAAACAAAATGGAAATTAATGTTTTAAGCCAGTATATATTTACTGAGATAAAAGAGATTGTATTTAATGTCTATTAAAGATTTATTCCTTAAGCAATGTTTGCATGTTTAATTATTGTGAGAAGTATGAACATAAACCTAAATTTGATTTTAATTATTTACACTGTCCTTGAAACATCAGTATTATGGGTTTCAAAGAGGAACACAAAGAAATGTCTATCTTTTCAAAGTATCTTTACATTTTTGGAAAAATACTACAAAGATAAAATTAGCGCCTCCCTAGTCATCTGTTATAAAAATATGCACGCACACATTGATTCAAATTCTCTACATAAGCTCCTAGAAAAACACAACTATCATACCATAAAGGCCATTATAAAATTAAAGGACTGCAGTTTTCAATTCACTGTGAAACAATCTGTTCACTAGGATAGGAATTAAGCAGCTCAGAAAGATATCCACTACCTTTCTCTGAGCGTCTTTTCTAAAAATTATTTGCAAAGTCAGATCCAGCTACCATCTCTTAGTAATAACTGAAAGTTATAGGAGACATCCTGTCCATACGCTCACTCACACTGCTGCAGCACATACCACAAAACAAGGAGAATTTTATTACTGGGGTTTTTTTGACACTTGTTGCAAGCTTTGCCATGCCTACATGCACAACAGATTTGGCAGTTACCCCAAGGATGGTACAGAAGATGCATAGGACTGCAAATAGGCTACATATTTCTAGACATCTAATGTAAAAAAGCTTTGTCCTGGGTAAGCAAAAGAACAGCTTTTGCCTGACATGAGGTGCAGCTAGTGGCATGTTGCCAGTGGCATAATATTAACATACATTTATACTTAAGAGGGTTGACTTGCCACATTAGTATAGACATAGCACCTTCAAAAGCAGCAGAAGACATAAGATGGGGAGGATGACTTTGGGCAAGTCAACAACCTCAGCCTGATAACTGTATTGATTTAACAGGCACAGTGCGGAGAATCTAAGAATCCATCAGCACAGCTGTTACTACTGAGGGCAGCAGATTTCCCATTTAATATGCTCATGTCACATGCCTATTCCTGGTAAATTTTGGGAAGGCCATGACTTGTGAATATGATTGTTTTGTAGCCTCAGGGCAGTTGCACACATGGGTAGTCATTCAAGCCTGATCCATTACATGTCTTCCTAACCCAAACTACTGGGAAAATCACAGCTATGATATCCTTTGCAACCTGCTTTTTTTCATTGCATCTCCCTTAGTGTTAAAGAAACTGGAACTGCTTTCCGGTTTCCAGAAGCAGCAACTAAACTCAACCTGGGTAAATGACCTGAGCACACAGTGCTCTCATCCTCTCAGGGCAGACATCATAGGAACACAGCCCTGTCACAGGTCAACCAGGGGCTTATCTGTCTGACAGATCACCCTAGTCTTTTCCTTCTCGATATCTATGTGCAGATACGCCTGCAAACCCCTCATTTCCACCAACAAAACCCCTGGCCTCACAAGATTTTTCTGATTGATTTCCTAGTCACTAAGAGGTTGCAGGGATCATAAATCAAAGTACTTTTCACTTTTTGAGTCTTTTGACTCAAAAGACAATACTCTCCACAAATATAATCTAAGTACAAAATACCTGTTGTACCTCACATCACAACATGATTGTGAACAGTAATGTCAGTAACTCTGTAAAATCCCAGACATTTTAATATATTAAAAAAAACATAGTTAAGGATAGAAAATGAGCCAGTAAAAGCTAGGAAATGGAACTGCACTTTCCTGTACAGACACAATACGAATCTTTGGAGTGAAATGTTCCAAGTCTACAATACCGCCTAAAGGATAGGCTTTTTTCCCATTTAACACTGATGTTGCTGGAGGTGGATGGAAGCAAAATGCAAGCATTCTAAAACATGTTGGACAAAATGGTTGGCTTAGCAGACACAAAAATTACCAAAAGCAAAGAAAAAAAAAGACCTTCAGGAACATATTTCCATTTCAGGAAGCAAAGAATACTCAGCATTACTTCCTCGATTCCTTCCTTAAAGTAGATATAAATTGATGAAAATTCTGCTAATAACCTGTAATTGGGATGTTCACTTCATTTCCAAATTATTTTTACACAGGTATCCACCGTTTCAGACATTTGATTATATCTAAAATCCACCAAACTCTCTCAAAAAATGTCAATCTAAGATGTAGTTAACAGTTAAGGCACTGATCTGCACTTAGACCTGGAAGTGGCAGAATCCTTGTGCCTTCTTCAATCTTTTTTCTCACTGAAACAGAGCTAGTAAGAATCTCCCTCTCAGTACATCACCTATCGATGATTCCTATTCTTCCATTAGATTACAAAAAGTCAGAATTTTTAATTTGCATACATAATATTCTAAGTTCAGGAATTTTTGTACTTAACAAACAAGAATAGAAACTAAATTTTAATTTTATGAGCATTAAAATTTTTTGAAACACTGTTCTTAGCGTGCAGATGAAAATGGATAAAATAAACCAAATTCCTGCTTAGGTAGTGATCTATTGATAATGATCATGCCTTTTGAGCAAATATAAAGGAATTAAACTTATTTGTCGTCTGATGAGGAAAATCAAATTATGGCATGATGCCTCAGGTAATTAATTTCAATGAGGAGTGGGAGGACAGAACATGGGCTTGTGCTGGCAGTAAGATGACTGAGTTTAAGAGCAACCAAAGAGGTGGATATGAGGGAAAACTAAGATAACTGAGAAAAGAAGAATGAACTCTGAAATTAAATTAAACAGGCTATAGACTGGGATCAAAAGACCCACTAGACAAGTGCTGCCCTGAAAGGCAAAAGAAAAAATGCAGCTGATGTGTATGGTTGATGAATGAAGTCCTGCAATGGCGGCAAGTGCTAGATCATGTAGAGCAAAAAGGAGATGTAACTCAGAAAGCTGAGTACAATAAAGAGATAAAGATCAAAGCAGGGGACAAGGAGAAAGCATATCTTTAAAGACTGGGATCAAAGAATGAGGTATTAAAAGGAAGACATTAAAAGGAAATAGATTAGCCAGAGCTCAACTGCAAAATCTAGAGGTAGAGATATTTCAAGAGGAAATAAAAAATTTTTTATTTATCTCTGTAACTTCCATTCTAAAATTCAAATATGGAGTGGAACTATAGATTGAAGACGCTCAGTGAATTAAAGACACTTCAGCTGAGTTGTCTGAATGGAAAAAAATGCAAACTTAAAAAACAAACCTTAAATAATGATAGAGAAATTGCTGTAATAAAATGTTTACTATTGAAAAGTCTGCAAAGTACACCATGCTAAAGGAAAGAAAAGAAAGGTCTTAAAACCCAGAAACAACTGAATTTGGTTAGCAGATGCAGAAAAAATTATAAAAATACGTACAGACTAAAACATCTGAAACTTGGGCAAAATTGAAAGCTGAAAGTCTACAGTCACTTTTTCCTTGAATAACTGAAATAAGAAAATAATCCCTTGCAGGAATGACTAATATAGGAAGCAAGGAAAGTTTCTGTCTTGTACAGCCTTTGTATTTGATTAGTACCTTAGTAAGCATCTACACCAAGATATCCCATTTACCTTACTCATTCTTTACATTATTATGGTTTCAGAACACATTAGAAATAAAGGAAAAAAGTTAAAGTATTAAAAAAATATGAAAAGTTCACATCTAAGATGCCCATATCATTCAGCGATTTCCCAAATGCTCTGTACATTCACTGTGCGTGGCATATTTTAAGTTTAGGGCAAGTCTTCTGCAGGTGGTTAAGTTTTTAACTTTGTATCATGATTCAAGTCAATGTTCAGTTTGGCTGCTTTGCTGAGTAAACTTCTGCTAAGAGTAGAACTACATGTTGTTACTGCTATAAAAATAAGTTGCTTATGGATATATAAGGCATAGAATTCCTCTATAAATGTCTCTTTTGCTAGAGGTGTTGAAAATGTGTCACAGTTTGTCAAAAACACAGCTGCTTTCCTTGGGGTTTCAGAATGCTCGTAACAAATAGAATTTTTTATGAATTTGTGAAAACACCCTGAGGAAAACAGCTGCATTATTACAGAATGCACAAAATCTCAGACAAATCTGAACTATTGTATTTTAAAGGATTCCTGCTTTAAAGCTTTCTTAGTTTCAAGTAATATCATTATTTTATTTCTAAAAAGATCTTTTAAATGAATATATGAAGCAGATAAAACTGTTAACACTGAAAGGCCTTGACTGTTGATCTCACCTGTTCAAATGGAGTCAAATCAATCTGCTACACAGATTGATTTGCACTGGTTTATGCATCTAGGTAATATTTTCTACACAACCAGCAACTGGGCTTGGAATGAATTGATCAAGGAGACCATGCAAATAGGCAGAATTACTTCTCAATTGTTTTGCTAACATTTATGTTTACAACTTAGCCAGCAGATTCAAGGTTTTATTCACAGCTGAATTCCCCCATAGACAACTCTTTGTTGAGAGTTCTTTACATAGAATACTTATTACCTCCTTCTGTGGCCTCCACATAAAGTTTTACCACAATAACTGGTGAAATCAGCCTTCTGTCCTTCTAAATGCCTACTATTTCACAGAGCAATGAAACTGAATTCTAGGACATTTGTACTTCGCTTATTGTCTGCTTTTTATGAGACCTTTTCAGATTCATTAACACTACCTTATTGTCCAGGTATTGTGTCTAAAGGCACAAAAAATATTTCTAAACCTCTTCAGAAGAGGTGAGGACTCCTCAGAGAGAAACACTGGTATGAGATGTCATCGAGCACAATCGGATTTTGAAGTGCTGAATCTCCACTGCAAGATAGGAACTGGCATTAGATCCTCCATGAGCACGGTAGCTTGTGTTTACAGAGCTACAATAAGAACTCACCAAACAAGGAAGTGTGGGGTGTTATCACAGAGATGTTCAATACTTTGGATTCTCAAAGCCATTACTTATAAAAATAGTCTGGAAATTAAATGTAGTCTTTGCAGCAAGGAATTATTTCTGTTCAATTTTGCAAGGAATGGTATTTACTTAAGCAGGTAGACTATTTCTTGACAAAGAGTATGCTTCCATCTATAAATCCAGAAACTTTCCACAGGCACGAGACAAAGAATGATAAAAGATGGTGAAATCACTTCTTAAATATGTCCTAAAATATATCTGACAGAACCATAATATTGTAATTATAGGCTATGAACAAAAATAGCCAGGAAATAAATTAATGCTATGTTATTTATATACAGACTATTTAATTAATTTACAGCCAGCAGGAGAATTAAATGGCTGTAGGTCTCTCTGCCATAGCAGACCTGAAACTTATTCAAGAACAGTGATGCTGAGTCTGATCATTAAAATGAAGTCAACTATAAATTATCTTTCACTGCTACGAAGTCTGGCCCTGTTGTGCAGAAGTGTTAATTTAATTAGTCTGATACCCAAACTTGGCTCCAAGCAGTATATATTTGGCAGCTACATTTTATAACTAGCATGGGTGAAAGTTCCATGACCTAAATTGCTACAGGTAAGCTTCAGTAATTCACATCCATTTTTTCTTTCTTTACACACATTATTTTGTAAATCTAACAGTGTGGGCCACCTTTCAGTTACTTATGCCTTCATGTTGTGGAATCCTAGAATGGTTCTAGATTGCAAAATTCATATACAGATTCTAAACAGAAGAATTCCTGTAAAGGGAATGGGGTGAGCAAATACCTAGAAAACATTGCAATTTTCCTAGAAAGTCCCTAGGATCAAGGAATTCCCAGAGAACTCGGAAAAAAATAATCCATGATAATAATGCATGACTCTTTATCTAGTTCTGAACAGAAAAAATCCTAGACAGCAGTTTTAAATCCAGTGGATTAAATTCAGTGGGAAGCTCCTCAAAAGTGCAATGCCACTCCAAGAATGGTCACCGAACATCATATAAAATTTCTGGATTATTAAATGTCAGGAAGCATAGTGAACTTAGGAGAAACCATTCAAAGATTTTAGGGCAAACTACAGAGTTCCAATTCAGGATCACAGAATCACAGAATATCAGAGATTGGAAGGAATCTCAAAAAATTATCTAGTCCAATCCCCATGTGAAAGCAGGAACACCTAGATCAGGTCACACAGGAATGTGTCCAGGTGGGTTTTGAATGTCTCCAGAGGAGACATCACAACATCTCTGGGCAGCCTGTACCACTGCTCTGTCACCCACACTGTGAAAAAGCTTTTTCTTATATTTCTGTGGAACCTCTTGCATTTCAGTTTACATTCATTATCCCTTGTCCTGTCATTGCATGTCACTGAGAAAAGCCTGTCTTTTCTATACATGTGAATCAAATGAAAGGATTTGGGAGACGCTCTATTACTTGTCTGCACGGTTTCTCCACAGCACTGAATATCCTCAGCCTTGACTCTTTTTGTGTGTGTGTTTTGAGATTCTGCCCCTATAATTCAGACAATTACTGAGCCTAGTACAGTAGGTGCAGCAATTGAAAACAGGTCGTTAGAAAAAAAATAATAGGAGGGTAAGATAAATATTTTTTCTTTCTATCCCCCTGCTTTCATACCAGTTTCTTGTCCGACAATTTCCTCTAGAAGTATCTCAAGTATCNACTGCAACTCTTTGAGTTCGACCATTCAACCAGCTCCTTATCCAGCGAGTGGTCCATCCATCAAACCCATTCTTTTCCAGTTTGGAGACCAGGATGTCATGCGGGACAGTGTCAAATGCCTTGCACAAGTCCAGGTAGATGATGTCAGTTGCTCTTCCTTTGTCCACCGTTGATGTTACTCCATTATAGAAGGCCACCAAACTCCGAAATAACTGTGTTGTAAAGTTGTGTGTATATAAAGCTTCTTTACCTTCATATCAGATCAAACCAAAACTCAAGCATCCCTTTAGAGAAATTTAGAAATAATGGATGAAGGCAGTAACAAATTAATTGTGTTTTATGTATTATCATTCAAATTGCCATAAAGCTTCTAAATTAAGAGCTGATTAATATGAATGAAGACTACAGTGTTGCTATGGGAATAAAAATGGCATAAATCTACACAAAAATGTACACTCACATCTTCCAGTGCCATACTACCAGTTACAGACAAAATTGTGAAATTATTTCTCATTTTGAAATTTAACTTTGGAACTAAGATCACATTCAATTCGCAGTGAAGTTAGAGGACCCTTTAAAAGCTTCAGGGGAGAATCCCAGACACATGTAACTGATTTAGAAGCACAGGTCCCTTCGGCTTTCAAATACAAGTCATGTTCTAAGTCACCTCAACATTTTTTGTACTGACCTTCAATCAGGCCCCAGAAAAGATGAAAAATCAAAAAACCTCCACAATTGCTTAAAACCAAAATTTCTCAACTAACCAAAATAATTTGTAATCCACTATCTGCGTTTCTGTTTAGTTGCAGATTATCATTTATAGTTTCATGAAAACTAAACTGACAGACCTGCAGGCTAGTAATTGCTGACATAACTATGAGGCAATCTCTGCTGTCAAGTAGAACTCATACTCCCTAAAGGCTCTTAATCATATGACTTGATTGGGACAAGAAAAAGAAACTTGTCATTTTTGAGGAATACCATATTCATAAGTTACAGAAATTCTATGGGTTTTTTTCAACTTTGTTTATTCACTATGACTATTATGTCATATTCTTTTAAGTCTACTCATTGTTTTAAAATATTGCAGCAATTTAACAGTGAATAAAAAGCAGAGTAAATTAACAAACCTTTCCTTCCAGAGTGGAAAACAATTTTTTTTCAATCAGTATTTCTTAATCAAAACCTGTTAGCAGGACAATTTGAGTGATTTTTAAGTTGAAAATATTTTAGAAAAACAAAGAAAAAAACAAAGGTAAAAGAAAGAGAAATTATTGTAAAGACTATAAAAAATCTTTCCTCCATTTTTTTAATGACAAATGTATATGCATGGCTCAGAATGAATTGTTATTCAGAGGCATTGATGATGCATGATTAAATAGTGTTAAAAAATGTTAAAAAACAACTAAAAATCAAAGTTACACTCCTCAAAAGAGATCAGGTTGCTTCAATCCATTCTCCTTTTTTTCTTTGCTTGTTGCTCACAAAAGCATCGAGACTTAATTCCCCAACTTTAAAGAAACAGGAAGAGGCTGGGTCAGTTATTGCTTCCTAGTAGATCTCAACGGATAATAAAGAGATACAATATTTCTCCCTTTTTGCTTAGAACTGTAAACTTGCTTTTGATTGAAAGATAGGAGGAGACAAAATTACATCCTCATTAAAAAAGGCTGATACTGGCAGTGAAAAAAGGAACTGACAGCGAATTATTTCAGCCCAAGATGCTCATACCAAGAGTCAATCCACATGTGGATCAGAGGCAAAGCATAGATTTGGTGTAACCAGCAGAATGTCCCACTATGTCCCTCCCCTGAGATTTCTCTTTAGCCTCTAAGAAGAAATTTTTGCATTGATGTTTTCCATATATTGTTATTTTCACCTTGGTCAGTACTGTTACTTGATATAACAATAAGGTAGTTTGCAGACCTGATTAGACGTATGACATATAGGTTAGCTCTATGTAAACATATCCTTACAGACAAAACTTTTGTGGTAGTAGAGTCAGGGAGAACCTTCCATTGCTCCCCACCAAAGGTGACACTTCATATTTTGGAGAAAAATATTCTTTAAGATGCTGAGGTTAAAGAAACCACCAACTGAATGAATGAAATCTAGAAAAGCATCTAGTCAACACAGGCTATATAAAAAGACAGGGACAAAGTAATAACCTAATTAGTAAATTGGAGTTTCCTTGATCCACTAATAGAGAGAAGAGGAAGCTTCAGGAAACTCATAAGAAGAATAGGAGAGAAAGTCAGCTTTGAAACACCTCAATCTTCGTATTTGAAGAATGAGAGGAGCCAAAGGCAACAGTCTCTGTGCTCCGCAAGGGTCTCTGTTAAGATAGGAGGGGAAGATTTGCCACTCCCTAAAATAATATTTTATTGTAATTTTTTTCAGTCTGTCATAATTTATGTGAAAGACTATAAGGCAAGTTCAGGGTCAGTGATCAGAAGCACACATGAGTTATGGTTCCCGCTTGTGCCCTTGCTGGCCTTAATTTAACTCGGCCTCACAGCCATACTCTCCCAAGCACTTAACTTTTAACTGTCCACCTTAAAAAATAGACCAATTAGTGATATGAAAGAAAAAAGGAGAGAGAATGACTAAATTCCTGAAACATCTGGAGGAGAGGCCTCTAATTGAGGATATATGCAGACAGTGGGATGTCTCAAAGAAAGAAAGAAAAAAAAATATGGCTTTGATCTATATGAAAAGAAAATTTTTAACTCAAAGTTCTTCATTTGAAGAATAATAATACAAAAGGCATTTACAAAGCTCTACATTTGAACAGGAGTTATGACTTTTGATACATATTCTCAGGAACTTGTGAAATTAAATTACTGAATAGTGTCACATTAAGAACAGGAAAAACCTAAATAGTTCAATAAAATTAATTCTCTCCATATGCAGATTTTGTTTCTTACTGAAATACACTTATCTAAGCTAAATTTGGAATTTAGGACTCCCATTAATTTTCTGGGAAAATACTGTTCCATACTCTACATACTAAGGCTATGCCTCATTATTTTTTACATCACACTTATATATAACCGTGATTCTTCCTGACCACAGATCTTTGAGAAATTCCCTGGTCATCCCAAACTTTCTGTTCCTTTTGAAATGTACTACTTTTTCACTGCTGATCATTTTGATACTGGCAGTTGTAAGCTTACAACAACAAAAAAGATTGTGTTGTTGCATGTTTCACCACTGCTTGCTTTTGTGTTTCCTGGTGCTCCATTGGGTGACATCAATTGAATAAAAAAATGCATTGAATGATTCCAGATGACTTCTTTCCTGGACAATAAACAGACTCATATAAGCATATGCTGATACTATTCCCCTGAATTTATACACAGGACAAAACCCACCACAGTTTAACCTTGACTGTATTCACTAAGGAAGAAAATTTTGTTCATAATGAAATAGAAATTCAGAAATTTTTAAATTAATTGGTTTTGCTATTTTGGCTGACTATAGCCAAGAAAGAGAAATCTGAAAGGCACTACTTCCAGATTTCTCCCACTGGTTTTCAAATTAAGATATTAAACACCCAATCCTAATAGTTATTTTTTAACTAATAGAAAATAATGAACTGGACAAGACTGAACTGATTTAATTTAGCAGCTTTAATTTCAGTGGATGCAAGTAATTGAATTTTTATAACAGAGTTTTTGTTTGAATAATCAAAATATTTTCTACCCTTTGTCCACATAAAACTTATTTCTAGAGAAGGAAAAAAAAAGATAAGTAATTTTAATTTTTGTATATGCTGAATCTCAATTTTTCAGAACACTCAAAATGTAAGGTTTTATCGAAGCTGTCTTTTGGGGTTGCAAATTGTTAACATCTGTCTTTTAGTATCATTTTTTCCTATAGTCTGCTCTCTAGATATTCTGTTAATGACAGTAATTTTCTAGTCAGCTGCTATCTGTCAAGGCAGTTTAAAGGTCACTTCTTGCTACGTATTAGAGAACTTCATGTAGAAAGTGGGCATGGGTTCCTTAGAGCAAACAGCTTATGCTTAGGTTTGCTTTGTGCTTGAAAACAGGGAGTTCAGAAGCTGCAGGTTACACTGATCTTTCAGTTTCACTCTTTTTTGATCTTTGTTCATGCACTTTTCTATGTGTTTCTTCATCTAGCAACTGCTTGCTACTTCTTTTGTTATCCCTGCTGTGTTCATAAGATATTTCTGTAACTGATAAGAGTGTTGAACTAGAGATGTACATTTCTCACACACCTCTCCCTTACTGGTATAATTTTCTTGAGTTTTTCATTCAGTTACAAATGTCACTGAACACATGCAATCTTTTCAGCAGTATTTACAAGTGTTATCCCATAATGGAAACAAAGTTTGGATATGTTACACTTTGCTAATATGCATAAAATTGATCTTTTCAATAGTGACTAAAAGAATGATTGCATATTTGTCTTAGAAACACTTGTCACTCCCTCGATCCTGGATATTCACTAGTATGCCTTAAAACTGAAAGAGCGCATTTTCCCTATTGTTAAAATTACACAAGGACAATGTGAACATGTTTGATCTCATAGTGTGCAAAAGCAAGCTTACTTCAGGGATCTGATTCACATTTAAGGCACACTTAACTGAAGGAATCATGATGCTATGCTATCCCTCTTTTGGAAGCTGAAAACAACTCACCAAATCATGGAACTGCTGAGGTTGGAAGTGTCCTCTAGCAGTTATGATATCCAAATCCCCTGCTCAAGCAAGGTCACCTAGTTTGCTCACCATCTTATCCAGTCGGGTTTTTAGTATCTGTGAGGTGCACAATCTCCTTTCCAGTAAAAACTGTTTTCCTAGCTTTAAACAAGATTTCCTGTATTTCAATGTTGTACAGAGACTCCTAACAATTTATAGTTTTTCATTCATCTAAACTGTAGCCATTAATAAACCTAGTTATAAAACTGAAAATGAGAGCTGAATGAAGTTTATTCAGCACAATTTATTTCCTTAAGCTTTATCAGCGGGGGACTAATCCAGCTGTTTTGCTGCTCAGAGGAACAAAAGTGCTCACCCGATCCCCTTGTGCAGATACCCAGCTGTGAGAAGATTGCATCCTATAGATAGAAGGACATGACAAGTAAG
Organism: Turnix velox; assembly: GCA_013400935.1. NCBI lineage: Eukaryota > Metazoa > Chordata > Aves > Charadriiformes > Turnicidae > Turnix > Turnix velox. Next base: position 155,242 of record VZTY01006179.1, on the reverse strand, counting down.
TAAAACTACTTCTAGATTCTGTTTTGTTTTTCTTTAAAAAGACCCAACATCCAACAATTTAAAAGCTCCTTTAAATTTGTCCTAGAACTTTGAGTACCAGGTTCATAACTGAAAAATCAATTGCTATCACTTCTCCAGAGTAAGCTTTATAGGTGTATATTTTACTGCAGGGCTGATATAGCAAACAGAAACCCATACACCACAGTAGACAAGGAAGAAGAGAGAGGCCTTGATCAGTAGGAATTCTCAGAAAAATAGACTGAAATTGAACCTGGTCCAAAAGAAAATGGTGTTGCAACCATCTATTTTCTTTAGTTTAAAATCCATAAGGTGGGACTATATTTCACCTTTCAAGAATAAAGTGCTAAAGATTTAATCCAGGCTTCTTCCATTTTGTTGCACCTAGCTGTTGCATTAGCTTGTATTTCAGTAAGGTCTTAATCTTCACAGCCACCTCCCTATGGAATTTTATAGTTTTAAATTCTGCCTGAAAGAGCTGAAGTCTAGTAACTTGCCTTGCCCACATATCTTCATCTTGTCATCTTCATCAGTTCCTCGAATTTAGGTGATGAAGCTTATCAGTTGGTTTGTCTAAGCCCCCATTTAACAGGCAAAGAAGTGACCAACTCCAGGGTATACTTATTTGTATAAACTTGTGTCCTGCTCTTTCAAGCAGACACTTTCTTTCTCTCTCCATTGTTTACAGAAGGAATGTAAAAGAGATAAGCAAGTTAAGTTTGTTAGATAATCTGTGTAAAGTAGTTGCTTCCTGTTCCTTGTCCTGAATTCAGGCCTGAGTATGCCACTAGGGTTAGTAAATATATGTGACATATTGCAATACTGAGATTTACATTGCATTTTTGGTGTTAACTTTGAGCCTCCGAGCATCTGTTTCCCTTCAAAATGCAAGCTTTGCAGTTAAGTGCATTTGTAGCTGTGAAAAGCAGGAGGTGGGCAAACCTGTGCATGCAGCTCCACAAATCACCAGTCTAACAAATTCTACATTCTACAAAGGCATAAAGTTTTTACAAATTGCATGACTGAATAGTGTGAGAGATATCTTAAACTTTTGAGAGAATACTTCATGGCTTCTGTGTTTAAAAACACACGAAGTCTACATAAAGCTAGACAGTTCAGAAATGTCACAATTCACAAAGAAAGGTACTTTTGTTACAGAAATGCTTCTATTGTCATGAAAGCTGTTTTTTCAGAAAAACAGTTTCTGAAGAAAAGTAGGACACTGTTGAAGACATTCACCATCTGAAACTAGAATCACCATAGAAGAAACCTGGCAAGAATCATTCTGAAAACTTACTCACATAAAGCCAGTGTCCAAATTGTTCAGTGTGACAGACAGGAGCAGTATGCAGAATTCTTTTTCTAGAGTTTATTACAAATGATGAACTCGATTTTGCATATTGAAGCTAATATATGCAGGAGTTGCTGCTCTGGGACTAAAATGAATTCCACAAAATTGCTCACTTGCTAGTTGAATGGCATTAATGACTGACCTTCTTAATCCATATTCAGAAACTCACAAATTAGAAAGGTCATCTCTATCTGCTCCCACCTATTCATATATATATTCTACATCATGCTTACAAATGGGGCTGTTGTCTTCAGATTAATAGAAAAACAACAATGATATCATTACTTGTGGGAATACACTGTCTTGAAGTGATACAATTCACTGCTTAATAAGCAGTTGAATATTCCTTGTACTAGCAGTTATGATCTGCAAAACCCACTCAGAGGAAAGTACCAGAGTTTTGTATCACACAATGTTCCCAGAAAAAAATAACAGCTTCCAACTGTAGCGTTTTATTAGCTATTTAGAGGAATACAGACCCTTTTAAGAGTATCATTTGGATAGACACTATTAAACAGCTCTTAGTAAAACTGAGCTTTTAGCTTTAATGTAGCCCTAGTATAGTAAGTCAAAGAATTTAAAAAACAACAAATAACCAATATATCCTGACCTTTTCTATATTACTTGTTACCACTGATTATTTTACAGGTAAGCTAAAGTAAGTCGTAACAATAAGGCAATAGATTTAAATTATTTCATTGACTGCATCAATAGTCTAAACTACTACTTTTCTTAGTAGCAAAAAGAGGCAAAACATTAAAGATTTTTATAAAATCTGAACAGCTCTAGTAGATAAACTCAGGCAAAAATGATGGTATCTTTTAAACAGTTGTAGTGCAATGGCAGATTAAAACCAGATGCTTATAGGTGAAATAACTTTTCATAACATGTAGCTATTCGGTTACCAAATAAAATTGAATTCACCGTGACTGTGAACTTGGGAGAAGTTTTTTTAATATGGGTACAAGCTTTTGTTTATTGATATTTAACCTGAGAATGACGAACACTTTGTAAAGCTTTAACCCAGGTTCTATCTTCCATGAATTAGGATGGTGACTAATGGAATTGACTAGAAAACAAATATAGTTCAGGCTGAAGAAAAGATTTCAGAACTAGATAATACTAAAGGAAGCAGTGGTTTTCAGCCTCCTGCGTTTAGACACAGGAAAGTTCCTCCTAAAACTGAATTTTTTTGAGCACCAGCCTTTCTCACTAGCACACAAAAGTTCTTATCATAAGATGTATCACAGAAACTAGGACATTGAACATGGTGGACAGGATTTGCTCACCAAATTTTGGGCACTAACAGTTGTATTATTTTTAATTGGTGAATTCTATGATTCTGTAATAAGAACTGCTATTAAACTACATAGTTTCTTTGTCTATCAGGTTTCAGTGCAGCATAAATGGCTAATAACTTGCCATAACAATATGTTGGAGAGGATACTACAAATATAGAATACCTTATTCACATATGTTTGAATCATATTAAAGAACACATAGAACATCCTTCCACATAGAGTTGGTGACATTTAACTATGAACTACTGAGAACTAGGAACTATTGATTTACAATTATATAAATCATAAATTCCATATGCAATTCCTGCTCTACGTAGCTGTGCCTTCAATTTAGTCTTTACATTATGTAGATATAGTATGATGCATGCACCAACCATGGATCATGCCATCTTGCTGATGGCATCAATTCTCATTTGACATTTGCAAAGACAACACTTAACTGTTTCTAAAACTATTCTTACCAATTTCATTCTTCCAATGTCTATTGCCCAGGCATATTTGTCTTGCTATGTCTCTTCTCCTCCAGTTGTCCACATTGTGCACTCTGTGAAAACAAAAACACCATTTGCCTTAGAAGGCAGACTCTAAAGCAGATGAAATTTTAATGGCTGCTGAAAGTATTGTACAACTTTTCTGTGCAGAAAAGAACCTCAGCCAGCGGAATTGTGCCTAAGCAAAACAAGGGATACATGAACATTTGAGTCAAAGAGTTTATCCACTGAGTAAATAAAGAATCAAAAGACATGAAATTGCTTAATTTGGGAAACAAATGGAATGCTTTTCTATTCTTAAAGAAAACAAAAACAAAACCCAGTAAAAAGATCACATTACCTTTATTTAAAAAAAAAAAAGTCTTCTGCATTTATACTCAATTTAAAAGCAAAAATATTTGTAGTTACACATACACCCATGACATTCCAGCAGCAAATTTTGAAAGCACAGATATGTGTTTTTAGGAATATTAGGGATTCCAATTCATCTAGATCCAAATAATGGACTTTCCAACTTAAGTTTAACTCTGAAAGGTCACTGGTCACTGCCAGGAAAGAACTCATCAATCAAATTAGCCAGAGCCTGTTTCTTCCTTTGGATATAACCATCTCCAGGAGTCCGCAATTGTTCTGCACCAGCCCTTCTGCCTACATTCAGTAACAGCAGGCATCAGGAACAGATTGTCCTTGTACAAGATATGCCTTTAGATTTAGAAAGAGAATAACAATCTGTAGTGTCATAATATGCTTGGCACGTCCTCATTGTTCCAGGCTTTGCTCCTTCCTATGAGAGAACTGAAGCAAGTGCAAAGGAGCATGACTATATTTTGCAGTGCTGAACAAATGACTCAGATATCAAATCACTGTCAAAACAATTCTACTTTGTTAGCTCCCTAAGCATCCCTACACAGCCTTCAAAAATCAAGAGATTTTCAAAGTTAGCAAACTCTGGGTACATTTTTGGGTTTTTTTAGGATTTGCTTTACCCTTCACCTCCTTTGATATTTCACCTTTGAAGCTTCATTCACATTTACATCTGAATGTAAAGAGCCTGTGAGGGTGACTGAACACTGGCACAGGCTGCCCAGAGAGGTTGTGGAGTCTTCTTCTCTGGAGACATTAAAAACCCACCTTCCTGTGTGACCGGGTCTAGGTGCTCCTGCTCCAGCAGAGGGAATGGACCAGATGATCTCTTGAGGTCCCTTCCAATCACTGGTATTCTGTGATTGTGTGAACAGTTACCACTATTTATCGGAAATTAAAGTCTGAAATGTTTGGTGCATCTAGGGAAATTTAACAGAAATCCAGATGCTTTTGAATAAATTTTAATAAAAGTTTGAGATTACTTATTTTTAAAATATTAAATTTTAAAAATATTAAAACATAATCATTTAATCAGATCAAGGATGTTTTATCTGGGATTTTCAGTAGATGTTTAGGCAAATAGTGCTGCATAGGTCAATGGAATTAAGTGAGAAGCAAAAAAGTAGGATTCCTAGTTTCTCTTATAAAATCTACAAATCATCTGGACAAAAGCTGCCTTTCATCAGAAGCATGTATGGTATCCAGCTGATAGTATTTGGAATAGTTAGGAGGCCTTCTGATATTAATAAACCTTCAATAACAAAGAGAAGATTTAAAAGGGATAGTGATTTCTTCAACCTGTTAATTTACCTACAAATGAAAACAATCTAAGGGATACTAATTTCTTACAATTTGACTACAGATATACATGCATAGCATTACTGCTTAAGAATTTAAAGCATACCCTAAAGATGAACTTCCTGTAGAAAAATAAACTCAGTCTTATGACTAACTGAATTATGTGCCGGAACTACTTTCTTCAAACACTTTTTCTTCCATATATATTTTATTTCATCACTCTATATCTATATAATCTAATTTTTTCCAGTGAAAAATGTATTCAACTATTTCACTCATTACCCAATCGTTGAATAAATTATTCATAAGTAGAATTAGTATCTTTGGCCTTCAGAACATGGAAGACACATAATGACCCCTAATAATTAGGAACCAGAATTATGAATACAGAGGGAATAGGGAACAAGGTGACTGCACTTTCAATAAAAAGTCTAACTGGCAAAAAGTTGTTCAGAAAAAAGTTACATGTTTTCTGTAAGAGCCATGAATATTTACATGGCAGTAGTGTTTTATTCTTTGCAGACAATTTTTAATTCTGGTACACCTTTAATTCAGAGAAACAAATCAATAATCAGCTATAAATTTTTACTTTACCATTCATAGTTCAAACAAAACAGCTATCTAGCTCTTCACGAGGCTGCTTGTGGGATAGCTATGCTGAATGCATGAGCAGAAATTCACATGATTCGTGACAGAAATAATTCATCTCACTAGATAACAAGCACATAACAATGCGTATGTGAATATGTATGTAAATCTTGGTGCTGGTATACTTTCTTCCCGGTAGATATCTCTATTGAAAGCAACTTCTCAATTTTCTCATTTTTCTCTTTTTGAATCATATACTTAATGAACATTTCTTATTTCCCCACTACACGTGATGTTTTACTATTGTAGAAGCACTTGAATATACAAAGAAGTGCATTTATTAAATCTGAACCAGAAACCTTTCTGTAGTCAGGTAGTGACTGATCTGATACTGTATTTTAATATTCCCCCTTCAGATTCCATGAAAACTGTTTCACCTATACTCTGCTTAGCAGACAGAAGCTCAACTTCCCCACTTGGAGCTTCAGAAGCTTGTCTGAAGAGGCTAGTCTTTTTTCAGTGGCCAGAACATGGCTATCGCAAGAAGGGGCTGACATTCACGATCAATGTGATCAGCCAGAATCCGTTTATTGAGAGCATCAGACAAGCTTATATACACCTAAGGTTAATTATGCCTACGAGTCACACTCTGATTGGTTACATGTTACATTCTTGCATTAATGTCGAACCCTCCCCTTGCGGTTTTCCTTTTCCTTCCGGCACAGTTGACCACGAGTTCCTTGTTTACTAGTTCCTCGGCACTCCCCCAGGCCGCCAAGGACACGCACGATCGTCAAGGCCGTCACGTGGCCATGGCTCCAACTTGATAAGGCTTGCCTCAGGCCTCGAGCGATGTTTTTGTAATTCTTGCTCCGAGAACTTGATGGCAGTCGTTAACTTGATGGCAGTCGTTAACTCTTTAGCCTGTGCCCATTCCCCAACACATGGCAAGAGAGAACAGGAACAAACTTGAACATAGGGAGTTCTATTTAAACATGAAGAGGAACTTCTTTCCTGTGAAGGTGGCAGAACCCTGGCATAGGCTGGCCTGAGAGATGATGGAGACTCTCTCTCTAGAGACATTCCAAACCTGGACATATTCCTGCACAACCTGCTATTGGTGAGCCTGCTCTGACAGGGTGATGGACTGGGTACTCTCCAAAGGCCACCTCTGTCATTCTGTGACTTTCTTTCCTGTAGAAGAATTAACTGGAGAGTCACTATATTGTACATAATTGCAGAAGAACTTTACTGCTGGATGTGGTGAGGCTATTTTCCTTACTACAGAGATACTGAGAATTTTATCCAAGGTCTAGCATGTAGAATCCCAGTTCAAATTACACAAATGCATTTATGAAAGATCCTCCAAAACATCATGGAAAATGCCAAATATTTTCATCAAATTTCAAAATATGTAGTATATCAAGTGGGACTATAACTTTACATTTTAAATGGAACTTTAGAAGTGCCAGAGAAAAAAAGGTTGATCTGTTGCACACAATAGTTTTTGGGGTTCATCATTGTTTTTTGTACATAAGCACTCTTTCACTTCACTAATTCAGTCCTCTTAAATTTTACAGGTATTATGGGAACACATGCACAAAATTATTAACATACACCTTAAATTCTATAACATCGATAACTTCCTGCAATGTTAGTCACTAGTAACAGATCACTACTAGCAGAATTTCTGTAAGCTCTTTGTGAAAAGACCACTCATCTATAATAGAACAGGAATTGGCTTTTAGCAAATAGGTCTACTTCTCTTTCAAAGTTAATTCTGGAAAGAGATGAGACCAAGGTGAAGAAGGGCAGGCTGCCAGAAGTCAGAGAGGTATTTGCACCCTATGGCTTTGTACACAGTTCTCATTTCTCATGCTTTATAAGTCTACCTTTGAAAGAACAAAGGCCCTAAAATGGCAACGTTCCCATTTAAACATTAACTACATGGCAAATTTTACAAAACTTGTGTATGATGACCTCCTTTGGGGTCATCTGTGACAGAAAAAGTCCCATTGCTGGATTGCTTTGTCTTTTGCCAACTGCATGAAATTTTAACTGTACTTGGCTTCTTTTGCAAAGCCCTCTGAACAATCCTAAAATTATAACCCATAGTGGTTTGTGGGACTGGATGTCAAATGCAAGATAAAAATCTGCCAGTCCAAAGGTGCTGAACTATGAATACCAATGAAAGAATGCTCTCTTTCTGAATGTCATCGGCATTAGAAGTTAATTTATGGACTCCTTTTTTTGAAGTGCAGACACTTAATCCAAGTTCACTGACAAGCTGGCAGTGTTAACAGAATTGGGTATCAAAGTTCTTCTAGGCTGGCAGGCAGAAGAGCAGCTTCCTTGGGTTGCCTGATCAGTATTCCACTTGATTAGAGATACTTGCTACAAGTTATTGTGCCTCCTTCACTACATTTTGCTGCTTCCTGTTAAACACTGTGTATCTATCTAATGTAAAAACAGCTGTAGAAAGATATGAACACTTATTTGCAGATTCTAAAGTATATTTTTGCTGCTGTACCTGAAAATTTTTGCCTTACAAAAAAGCAAAAGTATCTTGCTTCATCCACCAAACCTCTAATTCAGAAAGAAAAGAACCTGTAAATTCACTTCAGGTCAGGGATTTCAGGTTTGTTTTTTTCTTCGTTTAACAATTAAGAAAATAGAAAGATGAACTCAAAACCCACAGCTAGGTTTCAATAGGTCAGGAGATAATTTGACTCCTATTTGAAGCAGTTCTTTTAATGCTCCACTGAGGGACTAAACGCAACAACTGAACTGCTGGGTTCCAGTTTTGAATGGGCTTTAGTGTTCCAGTCCTGCTTTGGGTACAGCCTCAAACTGCTGTTTTCTTCAAAAGAGATCAACTCAAGGTATGGTGCAGTGTTTACTTCACTAAGGACTCCCTGATCTGAGTGCAAAAAACCTTTAATCTATGGTTAAGACAAGGTCCTTCCTTCAGGATCAGCAAACAGCATTAATGTTGGTGTATCGTGTTTTCTCTTGCTCTCTTAAAAAATGAACCCTCTTTGCAAAATCAGTTTAATGAACAAAACATACCAGTATCATGTAGAGCAACATTTTCTTAGTTTTCATCTTATGAGTTGAAGGCAGTGTTGCTTGAGGGATTGCTTTACGATGAATGCTGAACAAGGAAATTAGACTAGGAGGTACTTGAGTAAGCAACTTTGTTTTGTAAATTATGTGAGATATTAGCTTAACGGTAGAATTCTGTAATGTTGTTAAAGAAATCAAAAAACCTATGGTTATGTCATTACTCTGCAGCCAGCAATGACTCTCACTGTGAGTAGCCTGCAGGGAAGCAGGAGACAAACAAAAGTGTAAAGTATAGAATCGTGAGTGGAAAAGACAAACATTACAGGCAACCGGTTAGGGGAGTTAGGTTGATATTCACAAGCATTGAGAAAAGCAAAAAAAGATAGCTTTGTTAGGAGGGCTAATTGATTCCAATATGACTTCTTTTTGCTCAAAGCCTGCCACATGTCCAGCAAGCAAATTTCAAAATTATTTTTGCTATGACTCTGCCACATTTCCAAATGGATTGATATGTACTGGAACTCCATTGGCCCAGATTATTTGTCCACTGTAATAAGCATGTCTGATTGCCGGGGCCTGCCATCCCAGTAATCAAATCAAAGGTAAAATATTAGCTTCGTTCAAAGATGCAGCAAACAAGGCAATCAAAGAATGTGAATAAATCAATTCTGGATGCTTAAGACCATCTCCCTTTCATGCATGGCTGGTGATGGAAAATCTTTTCTTTTTTTCAGCCTGTCTTATCATTCCAAGGTATGAAAAAAAGATTTTGTCACAGTAATGAAGCACAGGAAAAGAGCTTGTTATAAACTGATTACAGTTTAGTTAGAAGGGCAAGTTTCATTAGCTTTGCTAGATTTGGAATAATTTTTAGACTGGAGTAATTACCACAAAAACTTCTGAAAGAGAAGGTTGATCCAATGTACAATGCATGAAAATAAAAAGCAAAGACCTAATGAGTAAAGAAAAGAAAAGGGAAGATTTTACCTTACACAAAGCTAAAGCTACACCAATTTAAAAAAAAGGTAAACTTCCCTATTAAGACTCTTAACAAAGAAGGTAAATGTCCTATTTGAGAAACAAAGAATTTCTTAATATAATATGCATAGTGCATATAGCTAAACCTGGTCTTAGTGAAACTTCATGAATTTACCTGTTTCCATACAGATTAACCCACTGGAATCTGCACAGAACTAAAGAAACTGCTGCAAACTTGGTTCCTTTCCCCAGCAAGAAACTGAACAAAAGGTCATTGTTTCAGAAACTAAGAAGAAAAATTTTTAAAATTTGCTTACTTAGAAATATTTGAGAATTCTCTAAAGAACAAAATGTTCATAAATGAAGAAGCAGTTCTCTATAAAATAGATTAAAAGCTGTAATGATGGTATCATTAATTCTCCTAAAATTCAATCTCTTCTTTATAGAAAGCAGTGACCCTCTTCACTCTATTATGATTTCGAGCCTGATTTATGAAATAATCCCAGGACACTAATGATGCCACAGATATCAGTTGTAATATTTCAGGTGGTTTACAGCATTGCTGTAACAATGGAGAACATTTTATTTGAACTCCATTGCACTTTATTCTTCATTGTCTAATACTTGCTCATGGGGAGAACTGAGAAACACACGCATGGTTCCTGTCACAATACTTCATAAATTCCTTTCCTCCACACTTTATCCTCTTTCTCTGCTCTCCAGTGATGACCCTTTACACTTCCCTTGGTATGCTTTCCACACATACCATTTTGTCTTGCTGCATATCTGAACCAGTAGTCTTCATATTCACATACACCAAATGCCTTTCTCCACATTCTTTATCACATCTCCCCATCTTCTTCCCTCATCATTAATAATCCTCCTCCGCTCGTTTTCAAGTGTGGTCCTGAGCATGTAGATATAAATACAGATTATAGGTTTTCCTTTCACATTTAGACTGCAGTTTCCTGCAGACATAGTCTATTGAGAGGAGAAATAGTTGAATGGATACATTCTACAAGAGAGGCCAGGCCATGTGGGTTCTGAGTCTCACTTCTGTCTCAGCTTTAACAATGTCCATGGCTCTTCATAACATGGCTTTCTTTCACATGCCAAAAGAAGCGTTGATACTACAGCACCTTGTTCAAGAGTCTTATGATCTCAGCTCAGGTCTTTATGTACAATGGTGATGTAAGCATTATTTGATTTAGCTGCCAACTTTCAAATGGAAGAGGAACAGCAAAAAAATTTCTACTCCACAAAAATAATTGCATTTTCAAATAACTGACGCATGCTGAAAAGATGAAACCTTAAAATAAAATAGAGAAAAATTCAGCTATAGGGATGCTCTCAGTAATGCCCTGTGCTACAATTGTCCTTGGTGCATCTGAAGTATTTTTTCCTGTGCTCTTCTTTCCCTCCAGTCTTTAAATCTGTTTTACCACAGTGTCGCAATGTACAGAGCCATAGCTCCAATGGGATCCCTCTGTGGTAAAATAGCTGGTGTCATTTAGCCACAGTAGCTGGTCCTGTCCCACTTTCCTTACAAAGCCTTCCCTTGTGGAAAGAAAACAGGTTACTTGGAGTAAGATATTAATTGAACTGCCATCCTATTTGTTCACTAAAGAGGCTACTGAATAAAATTATGTTAATTTTCTCACTCCAGCAGAAGCAGATGTATAGTACATGCTTGTAGCTGCTGGAGCTGTATAAGGGGTATTTCCCTTTGGTCTGTCCGCCTTCTGAATCCTTTCTGACAGAAGTCTTTACAGTCACTAAGAAATCAGACAAATTCATAACTTGCTAGGAAAATTTAAAGTATACTTGCCAAAGCAATTTTTTCCACTTATGTCTCAAGACCTCCCCCAACTGTATGTGTTCTCATGTGACTTGTAAATACCCAAACAGGTCCCAGTGTTCAACAATTTACTAATTTTTTCCAGGAAGGGCATGAATTTTCACTGACAACATTTTTGTTCAATGCAATGCCTTTTGCCTGATGACCTAAAAGCTTTGTGAGAATTCCTGAAATCTCAAATTACTCCTGTAGATGAGAGAAACAATATTACATTAATGTTTTGTAATTTGGATCACCTAAGCTGAAGTCAGTGAAAGGATCTCAGTCCTGAATTTCTCAAGCAAGACTAGGTAATCACTGTGCAGCACAGTATAATTTTTATTAGGTTTTGCATTCATTGAGGACTACATAGGACAGAACAGTGTCTGTTGCAAAGTGCAGTCAAGCATTTGCGTATTCACATCTGTTTCCACTCAATTAACATCACAATATTTGTAAGGCAAAAACCTGAACTAGTGTTGGAAAGGAGATGTTTCTCATTAATATTAAACTTTGCATCAAAGTCTTTTCAAAAGGCGTTCAAAAATAGTCAATGCAAATGATCACACAGACATGGTCTCTCCATTTTCCTGAAACAAAACTGAGAGCAAAAGTGTTACCTATTCTTTTGAAAGTGTATGTGACACAATCACTGTACTGATTGTCACAGACATCCTTCTTCTCCATTCTACTTCAGAATCAAGTTTTCAAAGGTTGCTAGAAGAATTTAACCCCAATAGATCCTGCCATCAAACTTCACTTTTTCATGGTTTGTTATTTCTACTGAGCTTGACACCATGAAAGCAGAGGTCAGGGCCCTATTAAGACAGGTTACCAAAAGCTGGAGGAAAGTGAATTCATACCACCATCACCATTAGATGCAGTGTCTGCACTTGCCCCTTGCTGCTTATTGTTTAAGTCAAACCTTGACCCCTTAACACACACAAAAAAGAATCTTTGCTGCCTTCTTTATTCCCTACTGATAAAAAGAAAGTTCTACCCTCTATTTACAGTGTCATAAATCTAATGTCAGTCACAAAGACTATTTTGCAAAACATAGGCCCTAGAATTCAGGCCAAGATTTATCATATTGGACAGAATTACTCACAGCCACAAACACAACGTCCGAGAATCAGGCTCTGTGCTTACTTGAATAATAAAATGAAGAAGTCCTGAATATCTACATCTAAGTGACTAAACCTGCAGAACTTGCCATAAGGTGGGAAGAATAGGGGCACAATCTGTCACGGAAATGCAAAGTTTGAACACAAATTTGAAAAAAACTGAAGATGGGTGACTTCTATTTGCAGAGCTACTGTTCCAATTAAGCAACAGTTATTGCTCTGAAATAGCAGTAGTCTGAAATAGCTTAAACAGCTTGCTGACTAAGCATGCCTTGGTCAAGTGAAATGCACCAGTTTCAATTAAACAATTACTAAATTAAAAATTCTTCCATGAGAAGCAATGGAAATGTTATTACAACTTAGTGTCACTTCCTTTGCAGAAAAGGCCACTGAAAAAGCTTAGATGATCAAAACATATACCCCTGCATGATTTACATTACACAAAATAATATCCTGACTGTGGCAGTATTGGCAGATCACACAATCAAATCAGGGCTTAACATGCTGGTCTATTAGACATATTTACTTACAACTCTCAATGTCTTTCAAGCATGAAAAATTTGAAAAGGTTCCAGGCAAGAAAATCTCCATAATTTTATAAAGATATTATATTTTATTATGTCAATATGAGATCTCTTCTCTCTCACTTTCATATGCTTCATCATAGCATGTTTCTCTTGTTTTCTCTACTGATATTGATTATTCTAATTTATTGTCACAGCCAGAGCACTTGGAAGAGCCATTTTTTTGTCCTTATTACACTACAGAGATAAAGTCATTTGAACCTATCCCCTCCGACAAAAGCTGGATGAGGAAAATAGATTTTTTTCACCTGATGCACTGATTATAGCTTTGGTTTCATGAAACAGCAAGAAATCTAATGACCTTTCAGCTATCTTTCATTGCAGGAAATACCAACAAATTTCAAAGCTTCCAGCAGAGCATTCATAAATACTAATGGTAATGTAAGATAATTTAGCCTACAATAAAAGGTAATACAGAGAAGAATAAATGCATGCTGTGTTCATTTTTATTTACAAATAATTATTTAAGACCATTTAAAGAAGAATTTGGGCTACATCTCAATTCTTTACTGCAATATAAAGTACATTGCTACATCATTATAGATATTGCTATTTTAAAAACAATATTCTTATTTAATTGGGGTAATCATCCTTCAGTCACCCCAGCCTTATCAAATACTCTTCAGTATTCTGGCAACCTCAAACAATTCAGCTGCTTCAGTTTTGCATGGATACCATGCCATTTCTTTTTCATTATGCTTTATTCCACCACTGCACCAAGTAAACAATTTAACATCCAGTCAGCAATTTTACTGAAAGACATTTGCTTGTGTCTCTGACCTCAGCAGGAGATAGAAGTTTTAGTAGTAAAGACTATTTTAATTCTTAAATTAAAGGAACTGTCTCAATGAGCTGCTGAACTGGACCCTAGAGAGGTAATATTCCCCTGGATCCTGTATCTCATGGGATTTTCCTCCATTTATTCCAGCCTATCCCCAGCATAGTTGCAGACTTCATTGAACATGGGTGTAGATCATAAATAAGTGAAGACTCAAAGAAGAGAAATTTAAGAACATTTGCCTTGAACTGCTGTTCTGAATCCCAGTTCTTGAAAGCAGAGAACATTTTCACCTTGTCTGATTGCGAAAGAAGAGAATGCTGATTAAATGTATTATCTTTCCTGTGTGCTTATTTTTACTTTGATGTACAATAAATAATGAACTGACAGTTCTAAAGTAAGAGGACACCATATTGTCACTGTCTTCCTACAAATCTGATTTGCTCATCCTGTTCCAGCTGCTGAAACCGTTGAAGTTGGAAAATACCACCATGAACTTCTAGCACTCCTAATAAACACATATTGTGGCAAATCAAAGAAGATGTGCTACCTAGAATCTACAGTTCCTTCTTAAAAAAAAGCAAGCTGAGAGACATGATAATAAATCAATTGGTTCTGCCTTTCAGTAGGGAAGGACCTGTAACTCATTACATCTTGCATCCAAGATTAATTCCTTTCTCTCCATGCTTTATGATTCCTGAAAACTCATTTTCTCATAGAAAAAGAGGGGGATACTGTGCATTTTGAAAAAAAGCAAAAGAAAGAAATCTCTCATCATTCATCTTCTCAGTGGGGAGAACAGGAACATTTCCTGTCCTCTCTCCCCTTACTATCACATTTTTCACATTTTTCTTCTTCAAGCTGTTGTTTTCCCATAAAGCAGGTTGAACTTCTGAGGCTGAGCTAAGAGCTGAGCTGGCTACAGATAGGACCTGCAGGATTATTAGCACAACTGGGTTAAGTAACATATGTGAGCCTCAGGGAGCCTTATGTTCTGGGTAGTAACCTCCCTTCACATTTTGTAATGTATTAGAAGAATTAACTATACAATATTTCTGTAAAAATAAATTGATATGTGCCCTTATTGGAAAGCACACTGCTAAAATAATTTGCTTATTACAGTAAACAATCTTATGATGTACTAGTTTTGGCTGAGGTTAAATCATGAGTTTCATTAAAACTTTTTTTTCCCCTTCTGTACTGCATTTTGTCATCTAGATTTTGCTTCAATACAGTAATGGGATAAGGGGTTATTAAAAATACATATATGGCTAGAAGGCACTGAGCAGTTAGTTTGATTCTAAAAAGCAAAAAAAATCTTTCCCACAGCGAAAGCATTATTCAACATTTTTAAACTCATGGGCTTTTACTTGACCTTTCCTGTCTAAGTTCCCATCACTGAACTAAAACTTTGCATTCCTTCTCAGAATTGTGAGCACCTGCAAGCTACTTGAGATCTGTTCTGGCCTTGTGAGTGAGCAGCTCAGCCCAACCCACAAATCCAGATGAACTTTACAAATCTGATTCCATATGCGCAGATTAGTATATGTTGGTCATTCCCCTCCTGTCCATCTCTTCAAAGCCTAAAGGGAGCAGCTCTAAAGGGAATTAGGCAAACCATCTAGAGCCATATGGGCAAAAGGCACATTTTCTCACATCCTACCTATTTCCTTGGACTCCTTTTCACATCTATTAGTGTATTTTTATATTGCTTTCCTGCAAAATCACTCAAGAACAAGCTTCAAACTCCTGCTGGTATTCATACGTGCTACCTGAACTGTGCTGACTGTGACTTTACTATTATGGCTTTGACATTTACTTCCTGCATCATCCTGCATAAACTGTTTATTATCCAAACCCAGGAATTTTAAATCATAAGACACTAATCTTTATGCAGTCGTACCATGTCTTCCATAATAGGACCCATCTTACAAATGTTACAAACCCAAATATTAAAGCCTCTTGTCCCAAAATGCTGTGCATATGGTCAGTCTTCCACCACAAGATTTGACTTGCCTTCAAGTACTATCAGCTTTTTTATTTTTACATTATTTTAAAATTATCTTTCCAAATATCTGCATTTAAATGCTTTCAAACTGGAGGAACAGCACTGTTTTCTCTTGACATCTGAACTGTGATAATCAATACACAAGGCTACATAACTTTCAACATCCAAGTATTTCTTTACATTCTGCATAGAAGATACACAGAGGAGCTACTACTAGGAACTACTACAGATTTCTGACATCAGAAATCCTAAGGCACAATAACTGATATCTACATTTTAAAACATAAAACTAATATTGAACACCAATGTATTTAAAAAGAAAAAAAAAGAACTTTATGATAGATGACACTGCTTGTATATATAACATGCAGATATATGTAAAGCGAAACAGAATGGTCCTTTCTTTTTTTTTTCCCTTAAACCCCTTTCATTTCTGGAGGGAATTTGCGAAGAAAGTAAAATGCTGCAACAAACTGAAACACACTAATAACATCCAGTGTACAGAAAGAGTCACAGTATTCATCCAAATTAGTATATCTATAATAACAGAAACTCACTTTGTTCCTCTAGACATCCCCTTCCACCCAACAGGTCATCCCTAATGCGAGCAAAGAGGAACAATGATGGGAATTCATTTCTCAGATGTACCTGAATTAAAGTCTCAGTCATCCTCCTCAGCGTCTCTTGTGTGTCCCCTTTTGGATATACAAATCTGGAATGACATTTCTGAACAGAAAAAAAGACCATTTTCTTCCTGATTCAACTAGAATTAATGAAAAATTAAATTTAAAAAGTCAGATAAACTTGAATTTTGAATCAATATTCTGAGCTGACAAATTCATCCAATATGCTTTTCAGGTGGTTTCCCAGCCCCAAATTGAAACATTTATTTAGTAGTGACCCTGATTCAAATCAAAACAAACTATGATTCATGCCTAACCAGGGAAACTCACAAACCAAATGGAAAAAAGGACTTAAATGCAGCAGAGAGACTGCATGGTGTGTAAACAACCCACATTTCTGATTGTACAGCAGTCAGTTAAGCTTTCTAAGTTACACTCTATTTTTCTTTAAAGGTTAAAACTCATCAAAATAAATTTGTAAGAGAAATCATAGAAACACATTTTTTGTAAATACAGTAACTACAAATTATTTTCTGTTTATAATCAGAAATCTGATATGCCTTTGAGACATCTATTCAACTGAAACAGTATTCGATAAATAACTTCTACTAAACATAGAGCTTTTAGTTTAAGAATTCCCTATATTTAAGGTAAATTACTCCTCAGAAAGGACACAAAGGTGGTTTTCAATACCTCAAAAATGTTCTTTTTGGTTAAGAGAATTGCTTTCTAATATAAAATATTATTAGGTTCAATTTGTGGTAAAATGAGAGCTTTGGTCAGATGTCTTGCTTTCTGATTTTCAGCCATGGTGGAATAAGTCCAAATCAAAAATCACCATGATGTAATTCTATGCCATATTTGATTGAATTGCTCTGGCTGCCAGCCCAATTTATCTATTGCTTCGTTACAGCTGAGTGATTGTTGTTCTTCATACTCACTTGTAAGACTTCCAAAAAAAAAAAAAGCCATCTTCCTGATTTTTAGAAAAATACACCAGCCTTATATATATAATAAGATATCAAATTGCTGAAAATAGCTGCCTCTCTTTGTCAAGCAATATAGTTTCCTCCCACTTCTAGGAAATCATTTTTTCTTTTAAAGATATTGCTATAGAATATATACACGATATAAACAGTATGTTTATAATATCTCAGAGGTAACAGAGCCTTAGTATAATGAAATAGTATTCAGCACAGGAAGAGAAAAATCCATAGAGAAATGACTCACTATAAGGAAAACTCCATGAAAGCCATGTAAGTCTCTAGAAGGTAATACTCAGTTACATCATGCACTTAAAATAGAAAAAAAATTAACCAAAGCTACAAACAAAGGAGGAATAAGAAAGGCTAAGTCAGTTTTATATGATTTTTAATGTCTCCTAAAATGAAGTAAGGGTCCTTTTGAAATTAAGTGTAGTACATAATATGGAAAAAATATCTAATCCTTTACAGAAACAAACTACATCTTTGAAAAAAAAAAACAAACAAAAAAATCAATAACTTCTCAACGTGAGTCAAAGTTGAGCTGCATAATTGCTACCGTCAATTTATATCAGGACTTGTGGAAAAAAATAAATTCCATTCCCAGGTTGCACAAAAGGTCTTGCAGGAACATGAGCATGTGCTTAAGCTTTATGCTTCCTTCCTCTCTGGCTGTGAGCACAGTTATGTATACACTGAAGCATTTTCAAAATCAGATTTTAAAATTATAAACCTTAGCTGCACCACACTAAATTCCTGTTCTGTTCTGAGTCAGCTAATATTCTCACAGCAGTCACCATTTCATAGAATCATAGAATAGTTCAAGTTGGAAGGGATCTTAAAGATCATCGAGTTCCAACACCCCTGCCATAGGCAGGGACACCTCCCACTGCATTAGGCGGCCCAGAGCCTTGTCCAACCTGGCCTGGCCCTCCAGAGTGGTCCACCTCCAGAGAGGGGTATTCCACAACCTCTCTGGGCAACCTATTCCAGTGTTTCACTACCCACACCATAAAGAATTTATTTCTTATGTCTAGCCTGAATCTATCCCCTTCCAACTTACATCCATTATTTCTAGTCCTCCCATCACATAACTCATTAAAAAGTCCTACCCCTGCCTTTCTGTAGGTCCCCTTCGGGTATTCATAAGTTACTATGAGGTCCCCCCTGAGCCTTCTCTTCTCCAGGCTGAACAACCCCAACTCCTTCAGCCTGACTTCATAAGGCAGTTGCTCCAGCCCTTTGACCATCTTCGTGGCTCTCCTCTGGACAAGCTCCAACAGCTGATTGTCCTTCTTATGTTGAGGACTCTGGAACTGGACACAGTACTCCAGGTGGGGCCTCACCAGAGCCCAGGAGAGGGGCAAAATCACCTCTCTTGACCTGCTAAGTCACACTCCTCTTGATGCAGCCCAGGATCTGGTTGGCCTTCTTGGCTGCAAGTGCACACTTCTAGCTCATGTTGTGTTTGTCATAAACTGACACACCCAAGTCTTTCTCTACAGAGCTGCACTCAAGCCACTCTCCACCCAGCCTGTATCTGTGCTTGGGACAGGTGCAGGACCTTGCACTTGGCCTTGTTGAACTTCATGAGGCCGGTATGGGCTCACCTCTCAAGCCTGTCAAGGTCCCTCTGGATGGCATCCCTTCCTTCCGCTGTATCAACTGCACCACACAGCTTGGTGTCATCTGCAAACTTGCTGAGGGTGCACTCAATCCCACTGTCCATATCTCCTACAAACATGTTAAATAGTACTGGTCCCAGTACTGATCCTTGAGGAACACCACTCCTCACTGGTTTCCACTTGGACAATGAGCCATTGACTGCAACTCTTTGAGTGCGACCATTCAACCAGCTCCTTATCCAGCGAGTGGTCCATTCGTCAAACCCATTCTTTTCCAGTTTGGTGACCAGGATGTCATGTGGGACAGTGTCAAATGCCTTGCACAAGTCCAGGTAGATGATGTCTGTTGCCTTTCCTTTATTCACCAATGCTGTGACTCCAGACTTCATCTTTATCTATGTTTCCGAGTTTATTTTTTTAAGACACTCTCTGTCTAAAGAAACAAGAGAAAAGAACATCCCCAAGATTTTCTGGCCCCCTGGAGCATATACATCTCTTCCCTTTTTATAAGCAAGGTAATTGCTTTAACAAATATCCACATTTTACAATTAACCTAACAAGATCCTCTCAAAATCATAAGGAAGATTTCTTTCAAGGAAGGGACTTGACAGGTGTTAAATCGGACAACACTCTTTTTTCCTGTGAGGAAATATTCATAAGTGCTTCCTGCCCCAGTGATTCATTTCAATTTCAGTTTCAAATAGATTTTGCTTCACACCTAAGGCAGTCAGATGATCTTGGGTTTAAATCTAAAATGCATCAGGGAAATGAAGGAGGCATCACCTCTTTTACTACAATTTAGGGAGAATGATAATAAAAAATCACAATAATTAAAAAAAAAATCAAAGTAAGCCACTGACTACCTTCACTACCTTCACTCTGTGTTTGTAAAGGCTGAAGACCAACATATCAACAAAATACAGTGAGGGTATGCCACTGGCTCACAAAATATCAAGTACACAGATATGTAAAAACATCCAAGCCTTGACACACACGGAAGTCAAGGATAAGAACTATTGTATGTAAAGCAACTTCTCTTTCTCCACAGCTCCACCTTGGGTCTCTCACACCCCTGCCACTGCGAGCATTGGCATCCCTGAAAACTCTTGATAGCCAGCTCTGGAATCACAGAAATTTGTGTGCATACAGTCTGAATACTACTAAGCTCAACATCATAAAAATATTTCTATTATATTCCATTCTTAAATTGTAGAATCTTTTTAAAATGCCAGTGGCTTTGCGATTTATCTAAATTCCAAAGGATACTTCTATATCAAGAAGAATAGAGCTTAAGTGTGCCAAACTGCTTTCTTAAATAAGTTCAAATAAGCAAGTGCTTTTTATGCTTCCCAAATCCAGAGACTAATCAGAAGCATGATGTAGGAGGAAATCCTGCTCAACAGAACAGATTTAAATTTTTTTTTTTCCCTGAGCAAGATATTTACATCACCATGTTCGTGATGTACAAACACGAGCAAGATCCTTTAAATTGCTTCTGCAGCAGTTAGAACAACACACAGGAGAAACCAGTAGACAATAAAATGAAGAAAAAACAGGTAAATAAAAAAATATAAGAAACAGTGAGGATTTCTTTAAGTCCTTGGATGACATAAAAAACCAGGGGATAGATAACACAAAAAAATAGTCTGTGGCACCTAGAGAGGTTTCCAAGTAAGGACAATTCAAAGAGATTGAGGTTTTTCATTTTGGAAAAGGGAGTTGGTTTGTAATATGAGGTAGTGCAGGTCCCACAGCTCTAGTAATTAGTGTTCTGCTAATTGAATTTCCCTATTAGTGAGGCAGAACACTGCATCTGCTGACAGGATTAAAAAATACCTATATGAGGAGGGTCTGTTCTGCAGCTTGCCAAGGTTGGAGCACCTATCAGTTTATATATATGTATATATAGTAAACATCTCTGGTAAATATGTCACTCTGCTGGACTGTCACTTGCTTTCATCATCACGAAGGTAGGAATAAGAAACAGATGTCTGAAAAAATATATGAAGCAGGATGATTCATATATACTTAGTTTCTTGTGACAGAATTGTCAGTAAGAAATTCTAGTTAAGAACAGAGCAGAAGTGAGTACTGATGAATTCCTCCAATTCCCTCCAAAGGATTATGCATTTTTGTAAAGACTTTAATAGTCTTAAAATAAACATCAGGAGTGTCTAGCTCTAAAGAGGTCCCAGAGCTTCTTCATGTAATCTACTGCAGGGTGACCTCCATGAGTGCTGCTGCAAAGCTGTGTGTACTCAAACCTCACTTTTCCCTTCAAGATTTGATCACTTGTTCTGGAATTGCCAGCTAATGAGTGTCTCCATGTATCAGACTTCTCAGATTCTCAAAATTAACTTCACTACTAAAGTAGTGTCACGCACAACTGGCTATAAATTGTATCTTTTTCCTCTTGTTTTTTATAGAAAACCAAAATACAAGCTCTATTTTCTAAAACAGAGCTTGACACTTTCAGAAGGATATGCAACACGATTTTGTTAAGTTTTTACCCAGGTGAGAGCAGGTGCTCTATTTCTGGTAGGAATCTTGTGTTACTCCATGTGAAAGTTTATCCCTCTGAATGACCCTCAGGGATTACCATTTACATAGTGAGATGAACACACAGCAATACCCTTCATCAGTTCTTCTGGATCAGAAACTTTGCATTTAATATGGTATTTTGGTATATTTCTTAGCAGGGCAATTTAATTAGAATTATCCATGGATAGTTTAAAAACTGAATCTGCAGATCAGTTACTACTGGCCTGTATTTACTGATGCAGCTACAAACCCATCTGGTTTGGGCTTATTCCTTAATTACTTCACTTAACATTTTTGTTCAAATGAAATTGTCTACATCTATATGTACTACATAGGGCATAAATCTCTATATATTCTATAAACAAGTAACTCAATGGGGCCCATTTTTATACATTCAATTCATTGTACCAGAATTATCAGTGTGAAATTTTGAAAACAGCTGGCTACAAGTGAAGGATTATGACCTCCAACCAGCAATTATACGCCAAAAATTTATAGTATTCCCTCCCCTGCCCCAGCACTGTAACACTGTGATTACTTGAAGCAGAGAGCGTGGGTGGGTGGGGGCGAGATGCATGTAAGAACAAATAGATTACAAGGGGCACAAATCAATGCTTGTTATTGCTAAACCATAAAAAAATGTTTTCTAGCTAACAAATACTAAAAGAAAGAAACAAACAAATTTAATTTAATTGCCAGTGTATCTATTTTGTACTCTGGAGTAACTGAAACAAGATAAATTGGGAGACTAAGATTCATCTCTATGTTATATTAAGATGCTGGTACAGCAAAGCCCTGGGTTTACTCCATCACTCATTTAAAAAAATACCTTGGTCCTTTTCTTGCTATAATACAGTAAATCTTTTAATGTTACACCATCTTTCTTTGGGATGCTACTCTTGGAAGCATTTGCTGTATTACTGTAGGGAATATTGATCTCTGCTTCTTCAAAATTAGTTTTTCTTGTACCCCCTCTTATTCAGTGGACCCTACAGTTTGTATGCTTGATATTGCACATTCTCCCTCCGGAGAAAGCTCTGTTCTGCCACTTTACAGTCTCTTTGGGCAGAACTCTTTTCACACTTCAAATTGCATTGCACTGTGCCAATAGTCAAAAAACACCCATTCAACAAAAAACTACAAAACCCAAAACCCCAACAACAACAGAACCAACCCTGTTTGTTTTATTTATGCACGCTTGAAGTCATTAACTGGAAGCTTGAAGGCCAGATCAAGCATTAAGCTATGATTCACTCATATCATATCCTCTCCCAGAGTTCTACAGAACGTTAATCTAACACAGGAGCTTCAGAGAAGGTTCAAATATTTGTACAATGATCAAAAGCCTGTGAAACCTCTTAATTTACAAACTTACTCACTTGTCATAGTGTATGCTGGTTAATACAGGAAAAAGTAATTTTAGGGCCACAATATAAGAGCATTCCTAAGAAAAGTTTGTAGATACTACTCTGTAATTTTCACAAATTTTTGTACTATAGGAACAAGACTCAATAACTCAACATTTTTGCATCTAGATGTCCAAAAGACAGCAGTGGCTGCCATCTTCTTATTAACAGAATGTAAAGCTCAGCAACTCTGCTATGAATGAAACTATGTCCTTCTGTTTTGTAGAGGAACAATAAACAATAAGCTCTGCAAATATATTACAAAACCTTTTTTAACCTGACCACTTATATTGTTATCTGTAAATATGGCTGTGAACATTGGTCACAGTTTGTCTGGAAAGGGAGAATTTTTTTTAATATTGCCATATGCTTTTAAAGCAGCATCTTTATTTTCCAGTGCCTACATATATATTTTCTTTTGCTTTTCATATCACATAAATCGCTTTCCAATGAGTGACCAACTTTTCAAAAATGCTAAGTCAACACATTTTCCACAACATCAGTGAGAACTTCTGGTCTATAAACCCTTCCATATTTATTTACTCTCCTATAATCAAATCAATTCTAAATGGCTTTAAGGAGTATCCTTAGGTATGCAATTGAAGAATGTTACTAATAATCTGTTGTATCTTTTTCCAGTAGGACAAAAATTGTAACATAACACAATGTGAATAGCTTCATGAGCATGCTATGCCATGAGATAAAATTACTTGCAAAGGTAAAATCACTCCCTCTAAGAAAAAATCGTGTACTTTACACAACTATTCATATCACCCCCAATTTCAAACTACATTTTTGGCAAAATTAACTTCATTTTCCATATGGCAAGTTAATTCAACATGTGAAATAGTAATAATTCATAATGAATATTTAAGGTAACAAATTCATACTTTCTCATTTTTGTTATATCATTTACATGTTATTTCTTTTAAAAAATATAATTGGTTGAATGAAAATTATTGAAGTCTTGTCCGATTTGAGTTATTTTTTGATTTTTTTTCTTAATAAACTGAAATAGTTTGAGACACTACACCTACACTTGTATTTAATGTCTGCTTTTGTATTTCTATAGCTATTTTATTTTTATCTCTGCTCATTACATTTTGAGGATTATTCTGTGTTTAATCCTTGCTGAATTTTGCTGAGCTGAGTAGATATAGGCATATCCTATATTCCATTGTACATTAGAAAGTAAATCTCTTCAGGGCTACACAGAGAAGAAATGAGAATTCAAGATATAGAGAGATATTAAGAAATCATGTGGTTCATATAACATACTTCCTTGTCAGTTATTAGGAAGCATCCCTGTAAAAATTAACTTCTTTCCCAGTAGATGAAATTAACAAGCTTAAATATTAACTCTTGGGGATAAAAAAGGTATTATTTCTGAGAAAAAAAGACTGTTTCTCATTTATATAGAATTGCAAACAACATTTTGCAACTAAAGAAATACAATTGCAGGTAATTATGTATTTGTGATATATACGCAAGAAAATAGGTACATGCTCCTTGCTTTTGTGAATGCCTGCAGGTGTCCATAAACAGGAATGGCCTTCCCTTCAGGGTGAGCAACCAGACTGAGATTCCTCTGGGTCAGGATGTACGTGATCCTTACAGTCCCTTCTAATCCAAACCATTCTATGATTCTATGTGACGAGATAGTTAGGCTATCTTGTTCCCTGGTGGGACTGTTCCCAAACCCCAGCTCTGTATCCACAGCTGTAGTCCTGACCAGAGCCTGCAGACTGATAACAACTCCCATTGGGCCATGGGGCCAGACTGCAACCATCACCTTATGGCAAAGCTGCCAATCATTGCCTGCCTGGAGTGTAGGCTCCTGTCTACTTTATCTATGACCTCTTTGAGTATAAATGGATGTTCTCTGGGCTCTATGACCACACAAAGCACCTCAGGCGGAATAATAATTGTACTTGTAGCAGCAGCCAAGTTATTTCATGGACACGTTGGGTTGGCAGAACAGCGAATCAATTTATAAAAGAGTGTGCAGCATAAGATAAAGCTCTAGCCCTGACAGCTTTATCTGATGGGTTCAGTTTGTTTTTTAGAAGTGAGTTGCCCTGAGGCATTTTGCTCAGTTGTATTGAATAGTCTCTTTATCTTAAGCAACAACGGAGGCTTAATAGGAAGAGGGAGCTTGCTGAAAGGTCACCTGTATCCAGGAATTATTATCTGAACAAATGTGAACTTTGCATCATGCAAATCTCTACAAACTGACTGTAAGCACTGCTCTCCTATGAGGCATTTCATCCCTATATTCTAATTCAAAACACTGTTGAATTGGCTTAGCTATTGAAATATAATTTTCATATAATCAGTGTGGACATCCTGTAATCAAAAAGAGAGAATAAATGAGAGGAATTTAGTCTGTTCAGTGAAGTTCTTTCATAATAAAATGTATTCAAGATAATTTCCAGAACAGTAAATTAAAACAGACACACATATAAACTTCCATACATCTTGGAAGTATTATGATCACGCAGTCACTGATTTCAGTTCCGACCAGCAAAACTATAATTAACAACTGGAGATGGTAGAAGAAAAGAACTGGGAAAGGGAACGAAATCTCCCAAGTTTAGAGACTATTTTCTCCATTTTTCCTTGCAAGAACTAAAAACTTTACAGTTAAAGCAAACATATATTGCAAGTAATTATTCAAGCACAGAAGTAGAGATACTCAGCTCATTGAATCAATCCACAAATTACACGATAAAAGCAAAACAAACCACAGCAAGAGCGTTGAAAGTCTCTTTCATTGCTCTTATTTTCATTTAATCATTTTATTACAACAAATGTAAGGAAAAATACTCCATAGAGATGGTATTATGGAGAGGAACAAGGACAAGATGGATTTTTTCTGAAAGCCTTCACAACACTGCTTGCTTTATTTATTGCTGAAGTCAATCAATATTTATAAGATGCTCAATGCAGCATGTTTACAAGCTTTAAGTTAGTAAACCCATCTCTTTAATTCTAGCACAAACACGAAATGTCCTCTCAATTATAACCGAAGACCAGTATTTCAGACATTAACTACTTGGCTTGCATCTCAAATCTGCATTCTTGAATCAACATGAAAAAGAACTTAAATTAAGAGGTCACAAAAATTCAAAAAATTAACAGGAATGGACAAATATTCAAAGGGAACAAGTATTTTCTGTGCTGTTCTAAAGATCCCAAGACAACACAGTGATGAATCCCTCTGATATACATCATTACATATCTTCTTTAAAACCCTGGGTTTGGTGAAAGAGTCAAGATTTTTATTCATCCAGGTAGCATCCAGATCTCTTCCATGAGGACCTACTTAAGTGAATTAATAACACTAACTATTAACTATCAGTTTGACCCTACAGGAACATAGGGAAACTGCCAGTTAGTCAATAGAAACACTTCTTTCTTTCTTACAACTTTCACAAATGAAAGTGAGATGCACTTCACACTCCTCCCAGACAGTATTAGTGCATTCTACAGATACAGAAACATAGAAATAAAGCAGATGGAGAGCATGTCAGCAATGCCAGCAGAGCAAACAGAATCCTCATTCGAAAGACATAGCCTTTATACCCCCAATACCACTAAACTTGTTCCCAGCCAGATTAATTTCTGTCATACATAACACAATGAGATTGGAATATTTTGGGGTTTTTTCTTGATACCATCATGCACTGGATTGTATTGTTTGCAAAGTGACAGATATATTTTACTTCATTCAACACCAACCATTCAATTATTTAAAGGCATCTTAATAGAACTTCAAGGTATGAAGTTCAATTTTATTACTAGAGTCAAGAACCTAAAGAGTATATAGGAGACTTAGGGTTTTTCTAATTTGATTTTTTGTTTTGAGATGCCATTCACATAGTCAAAACCCAGCTTGGCAATGCTTTTATTTTTCACCAACACATATGTCAAGTCCCATGCATTATTTAGAATATGCTTTTTGGCTCCCATATCATACTGCCTTTCAGATGCACACGCAGGTTACTCATTTGCTGTGAAACACTGCAGCACCTCACCCACTCCAAGACCTGCCAGGTATCTCCATCTGTCCCCAGGTCCCCAAGAGAAAGGGAATCTTAGCAGCTCCATCAGAAGCCAGCTTTCAAACAATCCCCAGTATATGGTGGGGAAAGCAGCCACACAGGAGGGAATCCTGGGCTGAAGCAAGCAGCCACCTTTTTAGCTTAACACAATGCGAGCCACAGGTCAGTGATGCCTTTTGGGAAATTCTGTGTTTATTTATAGTCTCAATGAATTTGGCAGAAGTGCTAGTGCTGTAAAGAAAATACCCAATTGAATGAGGTAATCAAATTTGTCTCAAAACACATTTGGTCCATTAATAGCCCCGACCTAACTCGAAATGCTGATTGCATTACATATATAGTTAGATGACTAAGTGTCCCTGTTCACTTGCAGTAGAACACTGGACTTTGTGCACTAGAGTGGAAAACCTATGACATCTTCAAGTACTGAATAATTAATTCTTTTACTGAATTAAATATGAAAATATTACAGGTCATCTAGAATTTCTTATGCTATATTGAAAAACAGTCCTTTCAAAACCCATCGCAACTTCATATCAACACCCACCTTATTTACTCTCCACTTTTAATATGCAGCACTGCAGTATTCTGTACTAACAGCCCCATAAACCATCAGATATGGTCAAGTGGGAAGTGAAGGTTTTGACAGGAGACCACTAGGGTGTTGTCAGCTTTGAGGAAGCTTGGGATTGTGGGTTATGCATTTTAGCTCAATGTCTCAAAATGAAGGCAGTAAAATAGTTAATAAGTATATTTAACTAGTAAAAGCTGGTTTCCAGGAGGAAAAAATTGTTTAAGCATATGCATCTGTCCATACTTCTCAGCACTAACAATAGCTTTCTACTTCCTGTATATTGAAAAGAAAGGGAAGGGGAAATAACATCCTGACAATTCCCATCATAACCAAGAGAGCTAGAAAAACGGAGAATTAAAATAAAAAAATTAGGAAGTATATTTGAGTCTGTTTCTATGCACATCCTCATTAACTGCATCCCACAAAACTCATTTTTGCAGACAAATGAAGCCTGACCTGTGAACAGAGGAACCAGGTCTCACACAAAGTGATTTCCTCCACTGACTCCAAGCAATCTGGGCCCTGTAATTCCACCTTCCATTTACACCTTCTACCAACATTCAGAGTTTTACAGGATCAATTTAGCAAGAGATCTCCCTACAGCTGTACCAACCAAGACCTTAGAGGAATCTGCTGGAGAATCTTTGTTTAACAGTACTGTATTTCACAAAATCTGAGATGTAATACAATCTCTCATAACTAGGAACATTAAGGTGACAAATACAAAACATAATAAAAATGCAGAGATTTTACAACATTACATAGAAGCTACATCTATGGAATTGCAATATTTAGGATTTCTACAATAGCACTGTTGCATTTGTGAAAAACACTTATGCAACACCTGCAATGGGCTAGAGACATAAAACATCTGGTTAAAATCTGTTATAGGCAAGAAGTGAGAAGTACCTTCATACAACTTAAAAAACAGATCTCTTGATGAAGAGGGGAACACTGTATCTTGCAGTTTGGAACTTCTAACACTAATTTCTGATCTTGGTGTGCCTACTCATGAAGCATTAGAGCAAAATAAACCACACACAGATAACCATACTGGGAGGTGAGAATGAAGAGTTTACCTACTGCTTCAGCTAACAAAATAACATCATATAGCATAGAGCTATACCAGTCTCTGATATAAACTGTTTCAAGCACTTGCTATTTTCTTCTGTTTGGTCTACCCATACTTGAACTGTGAGGTTCAAGCTTTTAGTCATGATGGGCAATTATTATAATATAGTTATTTATAAAAATAACAAATTACATAGTTGTGCCTATTTGATGGAATGAATATTGTTTTCCCTTATGATCAAAGCCCTTTGGACCTCTACACAATATCTGGAAAATAAACAAGATGATGTTCAAGTGTTATTTAAAGAGTGAAATTATGCTTTAGCAAAGAACCAACAATCCAATACACCCCGATACAGTTTCTATAATTAAACCAAAAACAACAGAAATGTCAGCAATGAAATCTAGTCAATTCAGACTCTCTCTGCTTGAAGCTGAGAACTGGCCAACTCATATAAAAAAAATGCATTTGAAAATGAGACATGAAATCCCCCTCTACCTGTTTGAAATTAAAAGAAATCCCAGTAGAGTACTAAAAATACATGCTCATTATTTAATGACCTTCTGATATTAGTGAAAGAACATCCAAGAACATTGCATGCAATTCTGTTCTAAACAGGTTAATGACAGAAGCCAAGGCCAGGACTACATGCTGCTCGTTAGCATTTGATATTTCTGGCAAATAAACTCACTGCTGTTCATTCATTAAGTTCACATCCAACAAATAACAACAAATGCTACTGATATTCAGTACAGAGTATTCTGCTCCAATATAGGAGCCTGCTCTTGTAAAGTCCCCATGGACTTGAAAAAGGAAGATGAGCTTCTTTTAATGGCTTCTGTTAAACCACTATAGCAGGAAAGCTCAACAAGGCAAAAGCTGAGCATAATTTTTTACTTTTTCTGGTGCCTAAGGAAAAATCTGCAGATATTTTATTCTTCACTGAGAAGCAAGACAGGGGAAAATACAAAAGGACCACATGTTATGTTCTCAGCCTCTGTACTGAGATCATGGTTCAGTGATCATGTTCTGAGCAGGACATTACTTTTCATGAGTACTGTTCAATCCACCATGTGCATGATTCCACATTTCTGCTGGCCTTTAAGTCACAATTTTATGTCTCTCTTGCAATCAGTATGCACTGGTGAACTAAATGCACATAATCAAGCTTGCTAGAACTGATCACCGACCAGCTTTAAAAGCCCAAAAAAGTTGTTTTCTCTAGCTCGATTGTTGATTAAAGCCATCTCAGCAAAAATAGTATGTACAAGAGCTCAGTTTCTAGCTATTCACCTAGAGAGTGCAGGGAAATGAAAGATTTGCTAAGTTTAGACTGAAATGTGTATAAACCAAATAGCTGTTTGGCCAGAAGGCATTATTTTTTTCCTGTACACTAAAGCAGATACTGCTGTACGGGCCAGCAGTCCTCATTACAGTTTGAACTTGTGAAACACTTCAGATTCCTCCAGAAACCTAACTCTGCCTGAAGCCAGTAGAGTCAGGGATGACATTCCGCACTAACAACCTTGAGGAGTTGCTTGTGTAAGTCCTGATTCCTCAGGCAGTGATGGACTTTTCCCTTTGCATGCAGAGGTCAATGAAAAGACAGAATTACCCTCTTGACTCCACTCAAGGACGTTGCTATGCCAGTGCCTGGAGAAGCTCTCCAAAGGATTGCCTTTTCCCCCTTGAAATTACTCCCTTCTGCACCACCCATTCTACTGATTTATTTATCCCAACATATTTTTCTGCTATCCTGAAAAATATACAGGAAGTAAACACACAGACACATTCATAAATTTAAATAAAGGAATTATTATAAGAAGAATTTAAATATTAATCAAGAGTTTGATTATTTTTTCAGAACAATCTGGATTCCCATGTCAAATCAAGATTGTAGCCTGGACGTGAAGTTTAGCACAGCATGTCAAGAAGTATCTGAAGTTCAGTGGAAAAACACTGAGACTCAGGCAAAAAAGATCACAACTTTTGGTTCATCTAAAGCTCCAGGCTTCTCTAAATTCAACAGTCTGGCTTTGATCCTCAGGGCAACATTGCCAAGCCATCTCCAGTGTCCACTCCAAAATGACTGGTAGCTGTACCACAGCAACTGCTGAAGGGGAGACAAAAAAACCTTACAAATCTATCTAGAAAGGCCCACCAAGGGCTCTTTTATGTGCAAACATTTCCTGATTTGAAGAAAACTTAAAGGAGAAATAATTCAAGTCACTGTTTTCAATTACTTAGCCTAGACAATTGTCACTGCAATTTATTTCAGTTGAGGTGAGCAAGAGTATCAACTGTATACATCTCTTCTATCGAGACAAGTCTTTATTTCCGTTCTCTCCAAACACAGGGGAGATAAATTGCCTTCTGCTCAAGATACTACTGTGTCAAAATAGTTGGTACAGGTGGAAAGGGAGCAGCTCAGAAAGCAAAGTGTAGCAAGGAAGAAAGCAGAAACTGATGGAGCTGGTGAGAGCAGCAGGCACAAGATCATGAGACATCACCACTTTAGAATGAGAGGAAGGAATTGTGATTGGATTGTAGCTAAACTGGTAGGAGTAAATAAAATAAGGTAGAAAGAGCAGATGGAAGTAGCAACATACTTGGGTACATTATAAGACATTCATTACAAGATTGCCTGCAGCAGAGGCTGAAACCTCATTACTCATATGTACTTCTCTGCACCAAATGTGTGATATTTTCAGTTATGATTAGTTTATAGACTAGCTGAAGCTTGGACCAATGCCTGGTTTTGTTCTTTCGGAAGCACCTGAACTATCTTCAGAGTAAACAGATATGACTGAAATAAAATGAATAATGTAGAGTGTTTAAGAAGTAGCTCAAAAAGCAAAGACAGCAAGAATGGGGTCTAAAGATACAAAAACATTAGAAAATAAGAGATGAAAGCAGATTGACAGCCAACACTGTGAGTTTGGTAGATATTCACATCCAGTGGGGCAGATGACCAAATAACCTATGCAAATAAGACTGCCTTTAAAAAACAAATTACTGCCTAATATCAGTTGAATCATTCCTCCTCCAGTTCACTGGGCTTTAAATAATACTGAAGCAGTGCATCATGTGAAACCAGGCATTGATTTGCTGGCTTTGAAAAGACACTGAAGATAAGTTTTTTCTCTTACTGTGGATATTATACATAAGCCATGAAGAAAATGGGAAATAGTAGGTCACATTGAGCTCTAATCTGAAGTTTAATATTAGGGAGAAAAACATTTTCAGTAACACTTACTGTAGCACAAAGCATTTGTTAAGTGTAGTCTGTTCTGAATTAGGTTCTGAATTAGGGCAGAATCTTAGCATTTTTGGATGCTTCTCACATCAAACAATATATACACAAGCTGGGTGAGGGCTTCTCAGTTGCAAATGAAAAACATTTCAAGATTGCAACAATGACAGGGAGTGTGTGCAAAGGAAGAGGAGATGGAAATGTAGCTGAGTAGAAGGATCATAAGGGAGCAACTAGCTCCTCAGGGGAGGAGGGAGATAAACCTCAGAAGAGCAAAGACTGATGAGTTCTGAGCAGCATGAATACTAGACTCTCCCTTCTCTCTCCCCTTTTCTGGCTATCCCACCTTGTTTCCTTTTTTTTTTTTTTTTATCTCTTGCCTTCTTATGGGTTAAAATTGCAATTCAAAAGTCCAAAATCAGGCCTCCTGCTTACTTCTTTCATTTTACCTTCTGTAAGCCTCTGTACCCAGCTGTGAAAGGAAAAATCAAATGGACACTAATCCCTGCTTCATCAATGCAAAAAGGGGATAGGATACACCAAAAAAAGGCAGCAGGAATTAGCTAATGAAGAACTTCTCAGAGAAGGGCTTTCTATTCTTGTTTCAAAGGAAGCAGAAACGGTCTCTTACTGCAAGAAGAACATGACCCTTATAGTGCCATTATTTTCTTCTTTATTGCTGATTTAGTGGGTTGAAGCAACTCATTGTGAGGCCATATAAGTTCCAGAGCTGGTTCTCTCAGTGGGACTGTATTACAATCAGAAATGAGAGCAGCAGTGAGTTGCTGGAACAGTTCATATTAGATCACATGCTGACTAGATGCACCTTAAAATTCCCTGCCATTGCATACCTCTCCCTTTCCAAATCCAGTAGAAGTGCAGATCTGATCACTTACTATTTGGGTAAGATTAGCCTGGGCTGAAAATGAGTCCTCTCTTGAATTTCTTATTCAATGCATCCAGCTCTTCAATTGACTACTTTTAGGAGCAATTGTCCCAGTGAGTATTAAGTAGAACTTTCCCTAAGTCTCAGTGAGTATTTAATTCATATAGATCTAAAAATTTTAGCGTCACACTATATCAGAATCCTACCAAACTAATGCCCAGCTCAGTGCATCATGTGAAACCAGGCATTGATTCAGCTGGCTTTGAAAAGACACTGTCCAAATGATCCCAGGTTATTTGAATTCACATTTTATTTTTCCAGATTTATGGCTATTGTTATTCCTGTGCTTTGTTTTATAACAGCAAAAATTGATAGGTTGTACTTTCTCTTCTTTTATTTTCCTTGGAATGCTTTATATAGCAAATCTATTACAATGTTTAGAAAGTCAACTGATGTATGGAGTCTTTAACAATCTAAGGAATATCAAATTGCTTAGAAACTGGAGAGTTACTTGGGAAGCAATGAGCACAGAGGAAAAATACATATTTTGCAAAGCTCTACATCAAATTACTTTAGCACATGTGTGCACATTTATGCCACTTCCCACAGAAAATGCCAAAGGGCTTTTCTGCAGCTCTGCTAAATGAAGACAAAATTTTCTACAAAAGAACACTTGCTCAGAGTTATGGAGTTTTAAACAATAAAATTATCTGTCCTGTTAAAAAAGATAACACAAGCTTCATGTAATCCTGGTAGCTCTTAAGGGAACTGTTAAAAAGTTTCTCAACTTTTTAGGTTGGACCTGGATTGTTAGTACAGGATATATTCTGCATTTAGTCTCTTTAACAGTAAAGAAAAAAGGGGATCTATGTGAGATATTATAGAACAAATAATCTTAAAGGTTTGAGCAAAAGTAAATCAGTGTTTTCTGCATGTATAATAATAAGAGCCCACTCAAAAGAAGTGACAAAATGGGACACTGAAAACAAGACTGAACTACGAAATCTACTAGAGTCTACAGCAAGGTACCGCAGACATAGCTTCATATTCAAAACTGTTGTGAACTTACTTGTGCACAGCAGACTTAGAGTTGCTGTACTAAATGGCAGTCCATGTATTTTTGGAAGGAAGACTGAAACATAATAAAATCCTGAAGCATGATCTCTAGAGAGATCAGGATTAGACATGTGTGAAAATGTGTTTCAATACATCTACCTGCCCTTCTAAGGAATCTAAGTTTGGCCACTTCTAGAGATGGGGTAGTGAAGTTGATTTTATCCAAGAGGAAATTTCAGTGTTCCTATTGATTTCTTAACTAAATCTGAATGTACTTCCAACTATTCTTTGAGGGTAAATCTTGATGAAATTATTTACTTATTTCCCACTCCCCCTAAGGTTTAAATTCTATTTAAACAACACTAGGTACATGCCAATTTTTACTAGAAATATATTTTAAACTCAGAAAAATGTGAGTCATGGCAAATAATTCTTATTTTATTCACTGAACTCTATGGGTTTAAGCTGTGCAAGTGCCCCCAGCATAATTCCAATCTGCAACTCTTCAGAAGATTATGATAGTCATTAATGCAATGTATATTATATTATATGGTTGTTCTATTAAATCTCTTAAGTTTTCAGAAATAAAACAACAAAGATCCCCAAAATAATCTGAAATAAGGCTAGAAAATGCTGTTACAATACTGAAATATGTTCCCACTACTGAGTGCCTGCCATTGTATGAAACAGACATTGGCCATCTCTAGAGTTACTCATGTTGTTTCAACCTGATTTGCCTACTCAGTTTAAATTTGAGATTAATCAGCCAAGCCAGATAGGTCAGCCAATCTATTATCTCTAAAAATAAAGTGATAGAGTTTCAGAAAGTGAAGTCATCTGCGACTTTAATAAGCATTTACAAATATATTGAATAACACCGAGATTCATGGTAGAGCACTTTAGAGCCCTCCAAAGTCAAAGCAGAAGAATGAACTGAGCAACGAACAAACTGAAAAATTTCAAGACATTGCTTTAGCCACTGAAAGCTAGACCCTATACTCCAAGTTTACAAGAATGTCACAAGTGTGCCAGGATGAAAAGCAAGCTAGAACCTTTCTGCTGTTGCTTTCTCCAAACAGCCTGCTACAACAGTACATACAATTAGATTAGTTGTACATGATTTACTATTTAAAGATCTATGCTGGCTGTTATTCATCTCTGTTGTTTTGTAAAGAGCTCAAAAATAGATTGATACTTTCAGTACCCTCAGAGAAATTGAAGTTAAGCTGGACAGTCCACAACTTTTTTATCTCCATGTATTTTTTTAACTGAAAAAATATCTTCCCTAACTTTCCCATGTATAACCCATGCTCTATACATTCTCAGGTATAGGTAATCATCTACAAAGTTCAATAGGTGCAACTGACTTAAAAAAAAAACCCAAACAACAGACAAAATTAAATAAAAACAGTGAATATTCCACAGAGATAGTTCATGAATATTATTCTGGGACTTGCTTGTTCTTCTGAATGTAGTCATAGTAATAAATTCTGATACCTTAAACTGATTTCCCTTTGGCCCATTATTAGGCAAGAAGTAACTTTACAGAGTCAGAGATACTGCAATAACCAAGTTAGAAGTTGGCTTGGCAGCATTTGCTTTTATTTAACAGCACAGTGGATATGAGCAGATCAGTATGAGAACATCCTCCCAGAAGTTTCCTGGTTGGTTGCCCCTGAAGAAAGCAGGATATTTTTTCCTGTTGGTTGCTTTGTTTCAATGCTTCTAATACCAACAGAGTGATTTGTGCTGTATGCCATATATTTGAGGCAACATACAGCAGATGTTCATTGCAAGTTTGTTTTGAAATAGTTAATAACACCTTTGTTTTGACAAAATAATTCTGACAGAGCTTTTATGAGACTTCTAATCAATGTTCCTGTTGTTCCAGTCTTTCCACCATTACTTCAAGCTGCGCCAGTTCCTAGAGGTACCTACAAAGCCACAATAAGGAAGGCTGCAGATTTTTATTTTCATTACTCCAGCACTTTCAAAGCTTATCATTTCAGAGTTGGGTAGCAGCTGTCACCTGAAGGTCTCTCCAAGTTGCAATTGTTTCTATGTAACTATAGCACTGCTCAAAGTTCTGCTTTTGAGGCAAAGAAAACACTTCTGGCCATGAAATATTATTTCTAAGACAAGTCAAGGTAACAATCTTAAGATAATGCACTCGCGTACCTATGTCACTCTCCAACTGATTTATGAATTGACTTCTGATTAGATTTGGTGGCATCATATTGGCAATCTTTCCCTAGACAATCTAGAATCTGTATGAAGAATATTGACTCAAAATATTACCTACCAATGCCTGAAAAGAATAGCAACTAAAACCCCAGCCTGTTGTTCAACCTGTTACTTTAGAGATTACAGCCCTGAGTAGGGGTTATCCTGTGAAGTCTGTTAATTAAATAATGAACTAGATACAGTTCACTAGCAAGAGATTTTCCCAGGATACAAGAAACATTAAATGGAAAGCAATCGATCTTGAATGTCTGAACATTTTAATTTTTTATTTCCAAACTAATTCCAGCTAAGGGATCTGCAAATTACCAGTTACAGTTTTAATGACAACCTCTAGAATTATTTGCTGAGGATTAAGGAACCCCATTGTTTAGGGCACTCAGATGTATTAAGAATACATCTTTCAGCATCATAAGACCCCTTTGACACAATCCTGAATTGCAGTGTTCCAGGGGAATAGGCACCTCCCTAGAAAATTACCTCTGTAATTCTCTAGAAAGTAAATCCTTGGGAAAAACAGAAGCTAGAAATTAGTTTAAGAAATAGTATGGTATGTTTTAATGTGATGGTTTTTTCTGCTTTGCAAAGTAAAATTCTACTTGATACTTTACCTTTACAACAATTTGGAATTTGAAGTCTTATGCAGTTTGTGCCTAAGCAAGCGTGCCATCTTGATATAATAAATTGTTTTCTCACTGCTGAAAATTATTGTAGTGTTATCACAGACTGTGAAATTTAACTATTTGAGATGAGGGTTAAAGAGAAGGATATAGTTTGAGTTGGCTTTCAATTAAATCATACAATGGTGTATTAAATCTGATGTTTTGCCAACTTAAAAAGTATCTTCCAGGGATCTCCGAAATCTCTGATTTAGTTCTAGCTGAGGTAGAACATTTCAGTCTATT
Source organism: Turnix velox (assembly GCA_013400935.1). NCBI lineage: Eukaryota > Metazoa > Chordata > Aves > Charadriiformes > Turnicidae > Turnix > Turnix velox. The sequence continues at coordinate 118,227 of VZTY01006179.1, read as the reverse complement.
TTCAAATTCAAAAGACCCGGGCACATTTTCCATTCTCTCAGGATTTTATACATGAATGATGTCTCTGTTAGGTTACAATGAATTGCTGCTGAAGGTACATACACTCTATGAGCTGGTAACACTTCATTGACTGAAGAGTAAGACAGAATATCTTTCACACAGATAGACCACCAATGACTACTAGTTTTGGGGGTTTTTTCCCCAGTACAGGAAATCCTGCAGATTCTAAAAATCAGACATTTTATAACATATTAAGTCTATAACCCATTGGTGTCTCTTCAAGAGGTCCCTTTCAAGTTTGTGTGTCAGCTTGATCTTCAGAACAAAAAATTAAAAATAATTAAGCTCTGCAATAGGTATGAAAAACTTACATGCTCCCACATTTACAATACTAAGTCTAATCCAGAATTCTCAAATTAAAGACAATCTCACCAGTGAGCCTTCAGTCAAATTCAGCAGATGCACAGTATAAAAGCTAATCAGAATAAAAGAACCAAGCCTAAGCTTACTGTCTCCAAAACACACAGGCTGTCCTCTGGTATGTTCAGAGGAGTTGAAAGAGATTCATTGCTTCTGTTTGCACTGAGTCAACATTTCAGAGAGCCTTGTTTGGGAGATGAAGTACAGTCACAAGCCATTTTGAAGCAGGAACTCAGCAGTTCCTGTGGACAAGCTGAAAGCAGCTCTGGCCCTCTCTGTTTTCATCTTATTTGTCCCATTTCCTTTCCCTCTTTTTTTTTCCTCCCTCCTTCATAATTAAATATCGCTTTGGTAATATGTATATTAAATAGCTTGCCTAGTTATACTGTAGCTGCTTTGCAAAGAATTCTTTGCTTTCATTCAATCTTACCCTTTTTCTCTCTCATCTGTAAAGTATATTTATGAATTATGTATGTAAACATAATTAAGAGTAGCATTTGGCATTCTCTAGTGAAAATTCTGAAGGATTTCATTACTATGTTTCAGTACCATTCACAACAGTTAACTGTACCAAGTTTATGCTCATAGCAAAGATTCACTTATAAAATCATCATATTCTGTCTCAAGTTTCTTACTAAGCCAACAGCACTGTGTGTGGGAAGCTAGTTTTGTTACCTAACACCTGCTCATTTCTAAGTTATTAACAGATTATCTCCTGCACTGCAGAAATGCAGACTAGGTATATAATTGAGTTAAATTCTAGTGGGGGTGGAGGATGTGGGTGTTCGTAATAAAAGTGCTGCTTAAGTTTAAATATTTGATCAACATATCCCAAATTGTTAGCCTGGGAAAGAAAGAAGACCCAGGAAACTACAGGCCAGTAAGTCTCACCTCTGTGCCTGGCAAAGTCATGGAGCAGATCCTCCTAAAGGTGTTGCAAAAACACATGGAGGATGACACAGAGGTGATTGGAGGAAACCAACATGGCTTCACCAGGGGCAAATCATNGTAGGAGATATGGACAGTGGGATTGAGTGCACCCTCAGCAAGTTTGCAGATGACACCAAGCTGTGTGGTGCAGTTGATACAGCGGAAGGAAGGGATGCCATCCAGAGGGACCTTGACAGGCTTGAGAGGTGAGCCCAAGCCAACCTCATGAAGTTCAACAAGGCCAAGTGCAAGGTCCTGCACCTGGGTCAAAGCAATCCCAAGCACAGATACAGACTGGGTGGAGAGAGGCTTGAGTGCAGCTCTGAAGAGAAATACTTGGGTGTGTCAGTTGATGACAAACTCAACATGAGCCAGCAGTGTGCACTCACAGCCAAGAAGGCCAACCATATCCTGGGTTTCATCAAGAGGAATGTGACCAGCAGGTCCAGAGAGGTGATTATGCCCCTCTACTCAGCTCTGGTGAGACCACGCCTGGAGTATTGCATCCAGTTCTGGAGCCTGCAACACAAGAAGGGCGTTGAGCTATTGGAGCGAGTCCAGAGGAGGGCCATGAAGATGGTCAAGGGGCTGGAGCAACTGCCCTATGAAGACAGGCTGAAGGAGTTGGGGTTGTTCAGCCTGGAGAAGAGAAGGCTCAGGGGGGACCTGATAGTAACTTACCAGTACCTGAGAGGGTCCTACAGAAAGGCAGGAGAAGGACTTTTTAATATGATATCAGATGGGAAGACCAGAAACAATGGATACAAATTGGAAGGGGGTAGATTTAGACTTGACATAAGAAAGAAATTCTTTACAATGAGTGTAGTGAGACACTGGAACAGGTTGCCCAGAGAGGTTCTGGATGACCACTCTGGAGGTCCAGGCCAGGCTGGACAAGGGTCTGGGCTGCCTGATGCAGAGGGAGGTGTCCCTGCCTATGGCAGGGGTGTTGGAACTCGATCTTTAAGGTCCCTTCCAACCCAAACTATTCTATGATTCCTTGATTATGAACTCTTAAGTTCCATTGTAGTATTCACCATTGTTTTATTTACTAATTAGGAGACAGATTTTGAGTATTCTAAACACACTGTATTTGTCTTTTGTCCTCCTCTTTACCCACACAGAACCCAAGAAGGCAGGTTTACAGCTATTCTAAGATCATCCTGTTGCAGCTTAGCAGAAAGTAGTCTGAGAATGTCAGATCTGAATTAATCTTCAAAACACTTTAGCAGGTTCAACTGTAATCAGATCTATGGTTTTATTCAAGTACTTTTATTATCAGAAGATTGAGAACTTTCAAATAATGATCCTAAGAAAGGCACAAAACCCATGAACTCTTCTCGTCAGCAGGCACACATAATTCACTAATAGTTACCACTAACGCAAGATAAATCGCTTGCTTTTCTACGAAGTATGAATGAGTTCTAATATCACCCCCACTTTTCTTCTTCTTTTTACTGGTTTATACCAGATGATGAAATATGATGTTTTATTTTAGCCACTTTTATTTAATAAAAATATTTGCTTGTAATGAATATGATGGACAAAACCCGCAAATATTTTTTCATTAATGCCCAAAAGCATTGCTAACACAGTAGAAAATGCAGGCATTATTTCTGAAAATGGGTCGCCGTATGTGTCTAAGGGAGTAACAGCTCTGGGCAGAATCAAAACCATGCTTTACATGTAACAGGAAACATTGACCCCAGCAAGGCTGGGCTGAGAGGTCTATAATGAAATAATTCAAGACATTGAAATACACTTTGATGATGTAGATGCAAGGGAAGCCATACTCATCAGATCGGATAAAATACAAATCACCTTCAATCAACACAGAAATTACAAATTGACTCAAAAGTCCTTAAAGAGAAATACAAAACCTTTCTCACACCCCCAAAATTCATATTCTTTATAGCATATCGCCATTGCTCTGATCAATAATGGTTCAACAGTGAAACTGTAGACAAAATGCTATTAATTAAGACTCTAGATCACACTTTCCTCCCTAGCTCCTTTATGGTCTTCATAAATTCAAGATGTGATAGAGATTTGTTTTCCTCAGCCTGTTCCACTTTCTATTAAGATTATGCTTTAAAAGATGGTTTAAGAATTCACAGGAGAAAAGTAAATAGCATGAATTATGGGTGCAAATGCACAGATGGAATAAATCAGATAGTTCTGTGCTGTGTAGTAATCAATCTATTGATTTCAACTACAAAGCAGTCTATTCAAACTGACCAAACATTTATGAAATTATGTCTTAATTTATTAACCTTTTGAAAGAGTTTCTAAATAAAAGCTTAGTATAAAATCTGGAAGGACAAGACTTCAGAATAATCCAGAACAGAAAGAGCCTCAGATAAAATAATTGTCAATGTAATTTATTTTGTAATGTTTAGTTTAGTTGATAGCAGTTCTTCTCTTAAATATATGACTCTTTTTTCCTTTATTTTGTGCTTTCCACATTTATTTTGTACCACTGATACACACCAGAATTATTCAACAGTGAGAATAAGATGAGCAAGTTTGAACCTGAATTCCCTTGATCCTCTCACTACTGCTTAACTTTAACACATTAATTGATTTTTCCTTCTGTACTGGTGCAAGGCTTATGTTTCCTCAGTCTCCTCCAACACCTAACATAGTTCCTATATTATTCTGCTTTGCTTTTAAGATCTCATCAGTAATTCTTGACTAGGAATAAAAATTATTTGCAATCTTCCCTTTCATAGATTGAAAAATAACATTTTAAAAGACTTTAGACTGGGTACCAACATGCCATCTGTCTTCCCCTTGCTTGCCTCTAGTTCTTTTTCTGTATTAGAAAAAGGATTTTTTTTTTTTTTTTAATATAGACAACTTCCATCTAATTGATGGCTTTCTTTTTTCATTAAGAATCACAGTATATTATCAGAAAGAATATTCTGAAAATGCAGTCCTATTCTATCACAAACTACACACAGGAAGCCATCTCACAGAACTGTAAGGTTTATTTTAAAGAATTTAAAGTTTATCAGTTGACAAACACATTTAATACAAGAAGGAGGAAATCAGGCACAACTTAAAACTTTCATATCAATAGATGATTGCATTGACTTGGGAAACATGACATCCTTAGAACAAGCATGTAAAGTCAATCTCAAATATGACCTATAGAGGAAAGCTCCTCTCTAAGCCAGTAACAAATCCAGGTCCCTAAAATCTTGTGGCTAATATGATCCCCTTCATTTTAAAGGTTACACTTGGAATAGAACATTTATATCAATAGTGTCCCTCCACAGAGTTTATTTTTTCTGTTCCTCAGAGGAATATGAGATTATCAATGCTATGGCTCATGATGTACTCCATGAAATGTCTTGTGTGTTTCTCTAATCTACCCAGTTCCACTCTTGAACTGCATACCAAATCTGTAAGTTATATAGCATTGAATGTTATCATATATTAAATCAATTTCTATTAAATGTTTTTATTTCTGCTAAATTGAGCATGAACTGATGACACCAACAGTAATTGTTTATCAGAGCATCAGTGTAACCCTCTAGCTCAGGAATAACATTAACAAATCCTTTCTATAGAAATGGCAGATCTCTAGTGTGGAGTGCTACAGCAACAATTTGGCACAACTTTCTAACTTTTGGTTTTGAAAGAATTCTGAACAAACTAATTGTAGCATATACCTATTTCCTATTTTATAGATTTACTTTATATCTCACTTTTAAAGCAGAATATCAAATGCATGAAACAGCTTTTTTTTTTCCCAAAGATGGACACACAAGCCTCATAAACACTGTACTTCAAATCCAGTAAGTTCTATGGAGATCTTTTGCAACACTGATGAACCTTCCAAGGCTCATGTAATACAGATAAATCCACTGCCTCATTTTTAAAAAAATCTGTAGTATTATGAAGCATAATTATGATGTAAGAAATGTAAAGTAAGGTAATGTTCAAGCAAGAAAGAACCCTAATAATTATTTTCTGCCCATTATGTGTGCTCGAGTTAGATTGCTTTGAATTCATAAGGAATCATGAGTGACCACTGACAAACCAATACAAAAATGTCATATTCTGGATTTGTGCTGTATAAAATAATACACCAGAAAAAAATTTAAATCCTCAAATACTCAACACATTACTTCAACAGCTCCAGAATGAATGAAATTGCTTGAGCACAGGATATATTACCAAGACATCTGGGCTGGAAGCACAACTTAAACTACTAGAATTTTTTTACACAAAACTTTCATAACAATCTTGAAATAGGCTGTTCTAAAAAAGTTTCAGAAACTGCCTAAAGAATTAGATATACTATAATTGAGAATTTGTGCCATCAATAATGTTTAAAATGGAAAGCTTTTGGTACAACCTACAAATAAAAACAAGCACACAGTAAAGCTAGTTTAACATTAATATTTTTAAGATTATTTTCCCTCTTCCTACCAAGATTTTTCCAAAGGTAAAACTTCACTGGATTCTTTAATTTATTGCCTTCACTACACATGAAATTATGCATACTAATTACTTGTTTTGCTACAAGGCAATAATTATTGCTTCAGCAGCAGGCTAAGGAAACTACCAAGTGTCTTCTATTATTAGGGAAGTCAGCAAGCTTCAGTTATTTCAGACAAGAAGAAAGGAATCCTCTCAGCATCCTTTGACATGACAGCCAACTCTACCAATTGAATGTGAGGAGAAAAAGAGAAGGAGCAAAAGCTTCTGAAACAGAAAGGATACAGGAGTCATTAAGGGCTCTATGACTCATTCTGGCTCTGAAACTCCAGGTTCAGATAAACTGGATGCCTTAGTACATTTTCTAGGTCTCACAACTCTACATCTAGCAATTTTATGCCCAAATCAATATGAAACCTGGTTATCTGTTAGCTTTCACATTGTTCATCTCTCCAAAATCTTATTTTCTTCCCAATTTATTGATGGGGATCGAAGGAGGAGCAAATCACATGCTGTGGCAGATCAAGGATCTGAGGACAGGCTCTCAAGCCTTAAACCCCATCTATTCCTAACTAGATCTAAGAAAAAGGCAGACTTCTCCTACCTCAAAATCTTAAGTTTATTCCAACACAGATAAAGCAAAATTTTCTTTTTTTATTATTATTTTTAAAATTAAAAAAAATATAGGCATTGACTATAGGCATTTTCTAGCACGATGTCCTGGTTTGAGGTAAAATAGGGTAAATTTTCTAGTCTGTAACTTCACTTTTCAGCTAGGCCTCTTCTGCCTGACTAAACTCTGAAATTAACTGCACATTGCTCAGACACTGTTCGCTCCCAGACTGATAAGACCAGGGAATGGTATGCAAGAAGCTCTTATTTTCATTATTCACTATGGTGATCAAGGTCAGAA
>VZTY01006179.1:51915-111407 GCA_013400935.1 Turnix velox | reverse complement strand
TTTGATCCTGATCTGAGCACTCCTGAATCCAGATCCGGCATCCAGCTCCTGACTGAACTTGGCCCCAGCCAGGGACTCTCCCTGCATCTGCTGGGGACGTGATCATCATTCCGGGAGCTTGATATGGTTTTGTAAATATTGTATACCTGTTTATCTTTTCCTTTTAATTTTATCTATTATTTCATTATCTATTAAAGTATTTTGGAATTCTTCTAAACTCACAAATCTCCTCATTCTTTCCTCTCCTCTCTTCAGAGAGAGGAGGGGGGGCCATCTGTAACTGGGGGGGGTCCTTTAGTCATTTTGGGCCCACACGATAAAAGCTTTCCCTGCACAGTTGGAGGACATCCAGATCAAATACATTTTTCGTGCTACCCTCAATGGAAGATAGTCTTCTCTCTTTCTAGGGACATACAGTGGACACAATCTCATTCACTCACCTGTACTTCATGCACAAAACATGAAGGCATGTTATTTGGGTATCTGTGAAACATATTTCAGCAATACAAATGTGCACATGAAGTGCACTCAAAAAGGAAAAGAATGAAGCCATTATGTGAGATTTAGGAAAAAAAATCTCAAACACAACAACAAAACAAATCAGATCCAACCCACCCGAAGCTCCCCATAATTTTTCCCTCTTCTTTTCTTAACATTTTCTGTCATTAACTTCAAAAAGTAAACTCCCTTGTCTCAAATCCAGACTCGCTAGTTGCCTCATGTATTCTAAACTCAGACCAAGCAGAAGGCCGAGCACATTAAACCAAGCAACTAGGCTTTGTTTGAACCCTAAAAAATCCTGAATTTACACCATAGCTCTCAGACAAATTAATATTCTAGAAGTAAATACATTACATATTAAAAATGCACATCCCAAATTATGAAAGATTAGTCTAGACCCCTTAATAAATCCATTCTGCTCAGATTTGTGTCAATGATTTGCATATTATAAAATTGTCCTTGAGCAAATAACTTGTAATAAACCTGCCAATTTCATAAACTGACTGCTTGCTAAGGCTGTCTCCAGTTCGTTAATCCAGAGGCAGATGCTCTGGTATAACACAGTAGCTGCAGGAAACAGTTGTCTGTTCTGTGATAAGAGGGGAAAACAGTAAAGATCAGCTTTGATTTTAAAGCAGGCTAAATATTTACTGCAGAAGAAAGGAAAATGCTCTTTAAATAACTGACTTGATGCTTAAGTAAAATCTGTGTATGTTACTTGACTTGGCCTACTTTTTCAATTGGTTTCTGAACATGAGAGGGGATTACTATATTGAACATTTGCATTAAGCACTACTGCACATAACACTTCATGTTGGTCATATTACTTAGTGAGCAACTAAGTAGCAAAGAGTAGAGCAGTAAACTACGCAAACAATAAGTTCTGTTCTCTAGAGCTTCTCAACTTAGAATCATAGAATAGTTTGTGTTGGAGGATACCTTTATAGTTCATCTGGTCCATCTCCCTGCAATGAGCAGGGATATTTTCAACCACATCAAATCACTCAGAACCCAATCCAACCTGACCTCAATGTTTCTAGATGATAGAACATTCCTGTTTGATTTAGCTCTGAATGGCTGAAATACTTGCAAAGCTGCTTGCTAAAACTCTTACCTTGAGTGATAGATATTAAGTAACTTAGGGAAATAAACAAGTACCAAGCTCCAGCACATCAGGGCACACATTCTCACAGGGGCCAGCTATGACATTGCCAGTGAACATAAACTACCAAAGCAGTCTCTTGAAAGAAGATGTTTTTTGAATAAACCCTAAACATACTGACAACTCTGCAGTGACACTTCACAAATACTGGAATAGTTAACTTCTTTTCGATATTGTATGTTTGTATGGGAATTCAAAGCACACAGTATGAACCTCATCATAAATGTATTTGAGCATCCATTACACATGGCACTTAGATATTTTTGAGGATCAGGGCTTCATATTATGCTTATGCTAGTTATTGAGACCAGCATAAGTTTATTGAGACTCACCCATAGGAGAATGGTTACTGCCAGACCCAAGAAGCAAATCACACATCTAATTGAAACTGCAACATCTGGCTGCAGCACCTCTGAAGTCACGCAAGAAATAGAGACTGCAGCATCTACTTCATTTTCCTGCGTAACGTTTCTGTTTCCCACTATCCCACAAGGGATGCTCGTGTATAGGAAGTCAGCATAGTAACTGGAGAGTTTTTCTGGTCAGAGTTTTTGGTTTTGTTATTTTTTTTTTCCCTGCACAATCTCTATATGGTCAGAACATTCTTTCATTGTGAATACCACTCTCCTCAGGCAGAGCTTCAGTTTGAAATTTTATTTTCTCTGTGCTGTCAGAGGGCATAAGGTGAAACAGGGAGCCCGCCTGAAATTCCTAAGCTATGTTTGAACGAATCTGCACTGCAGTGACCTTAACTTACACAGCAGCAACAAGGACTTAGTCAAATAATAGTGGACTGCATCACTTTGATAATCTTACTAATAAAGGTGCAACTAGATGCAATTTATCTAATAAAAACAATATAAAAAACTGCTAGAAACTTCAGGGCATTTTCTGAACAGAATGGTAAGTAGTTTCTCATCACCCGATAATACAAGAAAAGTAAAAATTTTACTCAATTTAATGGAATTACATCGGCATGTGAAAAATTAGATCACAGTCTATTTCCTGAGGTGCTTAAAACCCTACACCAAAAATCCTTCATATGTGATTAAGTAGTTCCTGTGTGGGCAAGTCTATATTTGTGCATGATCCCCTAGGTGCTGCAGTAGCTGCAAGAAAGGAGCGTATACCAAGATTGGCTATTAGAGTACATGTGAGGAGAGACTTGAAAATGCAAAGAAAATCAGAATATGTGGGAGTGGTATATACCTAAAGGTTATACCATTGCAATTAGGCTGTATTTATCTTTGTAATAAATTACTCATACTGGGTTCCTGTTTTAACTGAAATATCATGCTTTTATAGATCTGTCATGATGCTTACTTATGCTGACAAATAAAATTCTCTCTAGCCTGTAGTTGTGAGGATTATTTCCATCTCAAAACTTTGGTGTTCCATATATGCTTACAATACTACTATAGACAGTCATAAGTGATAATGCTAACAAATCCTATTCACCTTTCTGAAAAAAACCCAAAACAAAACAAAATAAACATCGAACCATTACAAGTCTCCTTTCACATATCCCCTTATTTAAGTGGTGTCATTCCACCTCTGCAAGTTAAGTCAAAATTCAGTATCAGATTATGAAGTAGGAGCTACTACAGAAAATAGAAAGATTTCTGAATTATCTTTCTCTTGGAGTTTTCACATTTTCACATTTCTTTTTCTGTTATCTAATACACAACAGCCACACTCATCAACACAGAAATCACAGTATGTTGATTCTCCCTGGGCTGTGAGAACACACTCCAGCTGGAAAAAGAGCAGGGAAAGTAATCTCCAAGTGTCTTCCTCTTTGTAATGAGAGGGGAGTTTGTCCCTATGGGGTTTTAAAATTCTCAAGATCTCTGCCTTGGCAAATCTAAGTCAGTAGATAACTAATCACAGTGCTTAAAACAAAAATTCCTTTTCCTTCAGAAAAAAAATTTAGGTTAAACCATTTACTTAGTCTTCAAGAACATAAAGGGAATAGCTGCTCTTTATAGGCTATTCTATGGGTTTGGAGCTCAGAAGGCTCAAGTCTCAAACATTAAATCTCTTATCTAGCACAGTATGTCTCCTCACTACATTGAAATTATTCACATGAATTAGGTCAAGTTAACTGTTCAGGGCAGATGTCAATTGTGACATCATGCTGAAAAGGCAGGAGAGGCAAAAGGATTAGTACCAACCCTGGTTTGCAATGTTTCCTTCTCAAAAGGAAACAAATGGCAGAATGAATCCCTTCCTGTCCACACCTCTTGAACTACAGCCATTGTATTAGAGAAGGAAATATGTGCAAACTGCATATATTCCAGCTCCTTCAAAAGCAAGCTTTACTAGATCTCTGAGGCAGTTAAAAGATCTTGGTATCACAAGGTTGGTAACCCTGAAGTGAGAACAAGAGTTCATGCTGCTAAACTGTCACCAGTGTCCTCTGGCATTTCAGCAATACCTTCTCTACAGGATCTTTCAAGAACAAGCAGAAGCCACGCTGGACTACCACTGAGATAACAACAACTGATTTACTTCCATGTTTCAAGTGTTGTCTGAATCAAGAGTATCAGTCATTCTATCAAGCTGTTCTCAGAAACCAGAACAGCTTAATCAGTCTACATTGTACTTCAGTTTTTCTGTTAAGTCGTCCTACAGATCAGCTGGCTTTGCCTTGGCTTCTACCCAGCACCATACACAGGTACTCTAGAGAGGTCTATGCTAGCCTTGACCTTGGTAGAAGGTTTAAGCTATCTAAGTATGCTCACAGCTGATGATCACTTTCAGAAATCTTTGCCATATGAGAATGAAGAGAATTCTGAGATCAGAATAACCTTGAACCGCAAAGTACTGGTGGCTTTCACTCACCACTGGGAATCACAGGGCAGTGAACTGAGGATGTTTAGTCTGGCCTGATGTGGCTATTGCTGGGCTGTGATGGAAACAGTGAGGTACTCAAAATCTTATAGCTGAACAATAACAAAGCACATAGGCCAGACCCTCTACTGGGGCAAAAGATGAAGCAGTAATGATTACACCAGTCAAGTCTCACTCTCACATGCTAATAGCTTTTAATTAGTTCACTGAAATGGACAGTTGAATATAAAACTAGGTTTCATCGAAAGAAAAGAGCAGCTTCAGAAACAATGAGAACTGTTTCCTAATCAATATGCTGCATCTTCTATTAGGTCTTGCAAATAGTCAGTACTACATTTCTTTGTTCTTTATAACCTCTCAAGAATTCTGAGATATAATTCTAAAAATGCTGAAATTGAATATGGACCAAAGAGTGTAATAGACTGCAGTTAAGCATCCATCAGATCTGCAGGATGTACTCCTTACTCTAGGCAGGATCAAATTTTAAATAATTTTAGTAATCTCTGTTTTAATGCTTACTCTGGTATCTATAAATTTCTAATGATGGTAAAGAAATGTATAAATAGTATTGTGTCAAAACATTTCCTCATCGGCTATTTTTTAAGGATGACTGAGTTAATTGCATGGGGTATTTCAGTAAAGGAAATAGGATAAACTGTGAATATATTCTCTCGTAAATTCTTCCATAACCTCTTTGACTCTAAAATTACTACACAGATGTAAGAACACCTGGCTTCTGCTGGGAGGGACAAGGCTAAGTCCTATGGAAGACATCACTGCCTACAATTTAGACAATCACAAAGTCTGCACTTGAGGAAGTTGTCCCCAAAGTGAAATCAAAAACTGTAAGAGGCTTCTAGGCTTCCTACACATTTGGTAAAGCATCTACATCTCCCCACAATGGTGTTGGTTACTGCTGTTCAGTATGAAATGCTGAGGAAAGAGAGATGCCTCTGGATTCCAGACCATGATTTCAGGATTTCACCAAAAACCATCTAATGTAAAATGCAGAAATCAGTCTTGCTGGCAAGGCCTGGCAGCAAGGACTCGCTGCTTTCACTTGAGTACTTTAAAATCCACGATGTCCCTGCTGGTTGCTCCCCTTTTAAATATTGCATTGCTTGTTGCATAGTGACCTAGATTCAACAAGATAGAAGCAGAATTGTTTGGGATGCCAGAAGTGCCTAAAAAGAATGTCCTACTTGGACCCAAATAGCTTTCAATTCTAAGTCAGGGTTTTCCCCTGAGAAACAACAGTGTGAATTTAAACGTCTCCAGCCTGAGGGCAACATTGAACTATACTGTTCAGCTTGTTGGGCAGCCAGTTTCAGCTGCCAGATGGTGCCTGAAAGAAGGCCACTGCTTTGTCTTCATTTAAAGACAGCAGTTATAATGGCTTTGAGTGGGGCAACTGATTATAACAGTGGCTCTCCTAAGCTCAAAACCTCCAGTTAAATCTAACCATTCTCCAGAAAGGCAGTGGGGTTTCAGAAGGAGCCAGATATTAGGTCCAAGGCAGTTTTGAACATAATAATAATACATGAATGTGTATATCTTGTACAAATTTTGTATCAAATGAAGCATTGATGCGTCTTGTAGAGTTGCTTTGACTATCACAGACACCTAAGGCCTGAATAAAAATCATGGTGGAGTAGGTGGTGCAGGGTGGCTTTTATATCTTTTTTTGATATACAATCTTTGCCATGTTAAATAATTCTGAAACTAGATATCCTTCTCCATAGCTATTTTGAGGTAGAGCCCATTGTCAATATCTTGGAATTGTGTCTCTTGGAATGCTTTGATCAGAGATTTTTTTTTTTGAGGAAAAAAAATTAACTGCTAATCTTTCAAATCAGCTGCTCTATTTTATATCCATCATCCATCATTATTTAACAGCATACAAGATCTTAATGTATGCAAAAGTGAGGTCCTTTGAGTTTTAAGATTATTTGCAGATCTATGCAAACAATGAAAAAAACTTGATATGCCTAACTACTACTCAGTCAATTGAGGGTTGTGACAGAATACTCCCTAGATAAGAGCACAAAACTAATGAAGGACTAACATAATTGAGCTGATATATTTTATTTTTGAGTTGTGAATAAAAATTTGCTCATTCTTCTAGCATATTGATAGGGCTGTTTTGTTTGTCCATTTAATAGTTTAACTGTTATACTTAGTTTTCCAAACTAAATTACAATAAGAAAAGCCATTAAGAGTGAGTCCTTTAGCAACTTTCTAATGATGGCACTAGAAAGCTATAACACGAAACTATGTACCACAAAACACTGCTGCCAAATATATTTGCAAAAGTTTCAAATTTTGGTATTCTAATTACAAGAAAGCAAATACTAAAAACCCTGAAACTCCCAGCCTTCTGTGGGTACCAAGCTTTGTATAGCCTGTATTTCCCAACAAGAATGGTTTTTTTTGGTCTATTTGCCCATCTATTACAATGAATATGATTCTGCTCTTCCAATGGATGCTAGAGAGTAACAGTGAGATCCTGTAGGGACATGAATGCATTCAGAACTTAGTAACAGATTGGAATATTTGAATTATCATTAACTACATATGGTCAAACTTCTGCAAAATACATAGAAACATCCAAAGTTGGTGGCTCCTAGAAACAAGTATTCAAGAAACTTACAGATAAGGCATAACAAAATTGTCCTGATTAGACAAATCAGACATAGGCCTGATTTAACAGACTATTTGCCTGTTAAAAAACGAGGTGCACATAGAATCATAGAATGATTTGGGTTGGAAGGGACCTTCAAGATCATCTAGTTCCAACCCCCCTAGCATACAACTTTATAGACAACTGCTGACAACAACTGCATAGACAGCTTTAGTTAATTAAACCCGAATTCAGTATTTTAATGGTTTTAATTCCAACTGCTGCAGTTATATCTTGTGATGGCCTTTGACTATAGCCACTTTCAGATTAGGAAGGTGAGACAACTGGAAACAATCATATTAACACACAGATTTGCCACCCTTTAAATTCCTGTGTACAGAGAATTAACCTTGAGACACTGGATGCTTATAAAGCTCAGAAAGGGTGAAAGCCCTCTCACAATCATTCTAGCCCTGCACCATTCAGTAGTTCTTCACCTTTGTTAATTGTAAAGACATGTAACAAAGTAGTAGGTTGACAAGCACAGAGAGGTCAGATAGAATGGCTGGCCATTAAGAGTTATATTTACCAGCTGAGCAACTTCAATATGGACATGGGTAAGGCAGCGCCTGAGGAATCCCTGCAGTGTATGTTTCTTCTAACTCGTTTTCTAGCAGTACTCATGAGAGTATTTTGTGCATAGATGTATCTAGATTATCAACTCCACGGTGTCTAATGAAAGGGCATAGCAATTAATCTGCAAAGGAGTCCACTCTATGTTTTAAAACTCAGCTGTCTGTGGTTGCCATAGTTACTAAATATTCTATAAATATTGCTTGCTATTTGCAGTATGTTGCCCTTCAAGAGAAACAGAGCAATATATGAAGCAAAGGTACACAAAAACCCACACAATGTTTGCAACTGGAATAGATAATTAGTGTTGGCAACTCACACTAAAAACTTGCCTTTCCAGATGAGGAGAAGGGGCTTCTTGCTCTGGAAAGCACTCATCAAATATTTCAGGAGAAAGGTAGGTCCACACATTTCAAATACCATTGTGATATGAATTAAACAGGGAGCCTTCCAGCCAAAAAATGCCAGCACAGGAAATAAAATTAACAAAGCATTACATAGGTAAATTAAAATAAAGGTATAAAGATGTCCCCTGTTCTTTATGAACATCTCTGTGTACCTAAGCATTAGTTAGTACTCAACCACCAAAATGACTTGGCATCTTGATTGAACAAGTGTTTGATTTTATTCTCCACTCCTGCAAATTATAACTATTCAGCTACATCAGTCTGGTAAATGTGGAAGACTCATACCACAACTGCAGACAGTACACAAATCACAACCAGCATTTTAGGCTTGCAACCTTGCATGTGAAAGTTTCATTATATAGGAATTAGAAACAATTTTCCTCAAGGTTCTTTCCTGTTCTTTCAAAATCTCATTTGCATTTTGCTCAACCATAGTCTACAAATTATATTATTTCTCTCATAATTCATGACTACTCCCACCACTTTACATTTTGCCACGTTGATGATCATGCAAGTTGATGTGGTGAGCCTTTGAATTTTTTTTTTGGATGATGATACAAGTCATGACTGAATTGACTCAATTAAGTGGGTGGAAATCAGAGGAGTTCACCAAGCTGGCAGAACAGGCAAAATGCAAGCCACGTTTCCAAATCAACAACTGAAAAAAATACCAAATTCAATTTCACTGTCTGCTCCTATACTGTTCTGTACTGATACAATGATTATAGCATGGAGTTTACCCATTCTCAGATATAGGATGATCAACGAAGAAGAGCAATGTTATGAGTATCACAGCTATGAGAAATTATTCAGAACCTGACCCAAAACAGAAATCAAAGAACTAAAAAGGCAAAAAGGATATAGAGTTTCCATTGGTTTCAGTCCTCTTAAAGCTGCTTCTAGACAGAGTCATTATTCAGGGCGGAATCCCCCTTAAGTTTCAGGACATTTTCTGGAAGCATGTTTTATTTGAAAGAGAATTTACAACTACTCAGATATACAGTTCACCTGTGGCCTTGTGGAAGCATGTGGGAAAAAAACACTTTGGGCAAAGCTACCATATTTCATTGACTTACAGCAAGGAGAACCTGCTCTAGGGCTATAAGCCAACACATCCACAGCACTGTTCTCATAGAAAGATCTTGCAGAGGAAAAAACACCCGTCTCTGAATACTATGATACCAAGGGAGATGCAACCTGGGAATGAACTCTTAAAATAATTAAAAACATAGAACAATCGTGTACAGCTTCTGAATTCAAATGAAATAGTTTCTCATTCAGCACTAAAGACAACACTAAAGGTGTTGCTTCTGTGATGAATTTTGGTTTGATATTCTGAACTTCTGCATGGAGTACCTCTTTATCTGTCACAAGTTTCATGTGTCCGCACATCATAATGAAGAAACAAGATTCTTTTCTCTTACACAAAATCAGTCATCTGAAATAGGGTTATGTCCTTGGCATTTATTAATTACACTGATAATTCCCTTGATTATTTGAGCACACAACTATGACCATATCTTATGACACTGAGATAACTGAGGCTGTGCTATATTCTATTTAAGAAAAATTGGAATTTTACAGTTTATTTAAACTACCTAAAACCTGCTTGGCTAAAGGGTTACCTTAGGCCAGATAAATACACACAGAGTGTAAAAAGAACTATGAACCTAGAGAATATCTTTAGGAAAAATGTCTTCTCTGGAATGCTAGAGTAACACTGCAACAAGCTGCTATTTACTTCTTCACTGCACAGTAAATAGAGCACAGAAGAACAAAGGAAAGACTAACAGGGAAATGCTGTTTTGCTTAGAAAGGCTCTAAGAGGAAATTTCTGGTCTGCTGTTTTTCTACCCATGAGTGAGTGCCTCCCTTTTGAAGGGCAATAACTTCAGGTGCAAACATTATAGCTCTGGTTTTGTTTTCCATTATTCTCATTTTTATAGGCGATACCAAATTTTTGCCTACTGAGAGCTTTGCTACTGGACTGCTCAGAAGGTTCCTGCTTGCTTTTCCCAAAAAAGGCCTTTTTTGGCAGTACTCCACCACTATATTTCAGCCTCTATATGCTGTTACCCTTTCATAGCAGAGAAAGAAACAGCTCACAGAAGTGAACCAAACCCAGATTTACAGCTACACATTTGTAGCTAGGGAAGAAAGACTGGGTTCTCTTTCAAAGTTTCAGTGCAGTCCACGCTGGAATTGATACACACTGCATTGTCTCCAAGTTCTTCTATTTACATGCCAGTCGCAAAGCAATTCTATTCAATCTTTTGAGGACAGTATACAAGAACGAGATATGATTTTTAAGGCCCCTTCCAATGCAAACCATTCTATGAAGGCCAGAGGACTCTCGTGGGATAAGAAGCCATAAATTGACTACTGTTCTCAGGCTAGCAAAGCAGAATTCAACAGGTGGCTTCAAATTCTTATGGTTTAGTCAGCGAGCTTTGTTTACTATATACTGCGAAGAAGTACAGAGTCACCAGGTGTAGTTCACTGAACTTAGACAACGATGTTCTTTTGTCTGGGCCTTTTTCTCAATTGCTGTCCTTTGTTGCCTAGATGCATTCCTACTGGATTTCAATGTTCTGTTCTTATAGGCATAATGCTGCACATTTAAAAAAAAAAAAAAAAGGAAAGCTGCTAAAATAATTACTATACCACTGAAATTACCTAAGGATTGAGAAATACAGACAGTCTAACTCCCAAGATGGCTTTGACCCTTGCTTGATTGAAAGCAACATCTGTTTTCCAGGTTTTGAGCTGAACTAGGATAGCCAGAGGTAGCCAATTGCAGACTAGTGTGACATTTCCCTGGTACATTGCATCGACATCATCAACAGGCACCTTTTTAGAACTACAGTCAGCAAAAGCTCTCAGCACCTTTCAAGTCTCAAGTAGCTCCATCCCAGGAAATACTTTTCAGTGGCCTATTTGTTTTTGGTCCCTCTCCCTCTAGGGAGGTTCTGAGCTCCTACAATCTTTTAGTATTCAGTATTTCAGCATTCAGAAATCTCTACACAATTCATAAGAACAACTGGCTTATGCTATAAAACTTTCATTTTTTCCAAAGGGCTCAAAAATAAACAAAGAAACCTAGGGGATAAGGGCACAGTAAGGATATCTGTGACTCAGGGACTTAATTGACCTTTAAGCCAAATCAGCAATAGCCTTTTATTATTTATTTGCCTGAGTAGCAATGCTGTGCACTTGTTCAGAAACATCATTGAGGTGTACTCTAGCTAGAGATGAGATTTGCAATTCTTTCTGAAAGACAAGTTATTTTAATAACATTTTATTTCTGATAATACAGTAACTCACAAGGTTTCAGTCTCAAAATAGCACTAAAGATAGCCACTGTGTTTGTGTTGCTTTAAAATAGTAAGGAAAAAAGTTAATACCCCATGCTAAGGAGCAGCAAATGAGCCCTACTGACAGTGCAATGAAAAATCCAAGGGAATGGCAGCAATTGCAACAGGCAGTTATCTTGGCAATGCTTAGAGGACTATCATGCCAAGTTACTTACAAGCATCAGTATATTTACAAGCAGCTGTGGGAGATGCAGCCTAGAAGAAAGCTGGAAATTTTATAAACAGTACATGGGTGATAAAACCTAGCAGGATACAGCAGAAGAATGTTCCATCATCGGACCAAAACTTACTCATGCTAATATCTAATAGTGAACATGTGCAGTGGGCACCAAGATTTAAAGCTGAGGAAATGCTGCAGGGCCTTTCTGACAGGTATTCCCATAAGGTTTTCCAGCTACTACATTCTCTTTGGGTCCACTTGTCCCTACTGCAGTTGTTTTAAAATAAAAATGAACAAAAGAAACAAATTTCACAAATAGAGGTGTAAACAAAGTTGTGACCTTTGGACTCTACAAATTACTTGACTTTCACTAATTACTTGACTGCACTTACAACTCAGTAGCCACTATGCAGCAAAATCTCAGCACAGCAAAATCTCCAGGAATAAAAGCATGAGTTAAATTTATGTTTGCTATCCCTGGTCATAACAGGCGCTTATATTGTGAACATGCACAGAAAATATCTTCTGAGACACATAGATCAGATGGTGTCATCAATTAAGCAGTAACCAGAAACAGCACCACCCAGTTCTGGACAATAATTATTCCCAAAACTGTTCAAATTCTGACTATAAAGTACTCAAAACTGCCTTCAGGAATTTATGAGATTCTTGAAATTCTTACATTCGGAATAGAGTTCAGGTTAAAGGAACAAGGATAAAAATCATTGTGTGATCTGCTCAGTAATAACATTGTTGAAGATCTGCATCTATTTTACAGTGTGAGAAACAAAAACCATTTGCCATTCAAAGCCATTCAAAGGTCACTTTTAAGAGCTAAAAATGCTCAAACAAGTGTCAAAATCAGTGTGGAAATGCTGTAACACACTTGAGCAAATCAGATTGTGTTATCTAATTACACTAGTGCAAACATTAAAAATTCTAAAGCAATTTGGAGCTCAGAACACTGTGAAGACTATTCCCATATGTGTAGAAGAAACATAGTGGGACTTTAAGCAATATTGAGGTGTCATAAACACATTGAATATTATTTGATGAGAGCATGTTAGGTAGGAGGCTAATTGTAAGAGTTGCTGAAATGGAAATAAAATTTTTTCCCTTCTTTCAGAAAAAAGGAGAACTAAATTTTTTGGCCTACAGAAATTTAAGGAAGATGCTCGCACCACAACATAGCTTCATTCTATCTGCCAAGAGTGAAGCTGGAACCACTTCACTTCTGTGATTTTGTTCAACTGCCAAAGCATTTGCATATAGCTAGCCTAGAAATGAATAAATAAGCTGAAGGAACAACTTTCCAAATTATTCCACAACCTCTAATAGAAAAAAGAAGGGAAACAAATCTCTATGCTTTCTTGGAATAGAGTTCTTAATTATTTTATTTCAGAGAAAAATTACGAGCTTCTAACTAACTAAGCCAGTAGACTGATGTGCTATATCAGCACGAGCCATTTTTGTATGCTGAACTCAATTTACCTGGACAGGAAAGCTGCTGTAGAACTGGCCAGACACATAACCTGAGAGAACTGTTAAAGAGGTGGGAGATGTGACCCACATGAATCTCTGCAAGCAAAAGTGCAAGTCACTAACATCTTATCTTCAGTATTATCACATGCTGTGATCTTGAGTATTGGACCAGAGCTTACAACATTAGTTTGGATATTTGGAAGCTATGAGAGTGGGAAGAAAGAAATGGCACAAGAAAAAATAAAAATACCAACATTTTGATGAAACTCCTTAGTAAACACCATAGAAGACATTTGCATTTATTAACTGTTCCTACCAGGTAAGAGGTACAATATTTATATGAAGACAGACATATTCACATTTTATACGGAACAAATGCATACCATTTTATCAGTTCTGATTTTCCTCAGGTGCAAATATAAATAATAATTACCCTCTTTACAAAGACTGTCAGCTGACTGAAAAACTTTTTGTTACTGGCAGCATTCCCATTTCAGAGGATTCATTTAATACACCAGAGTTTACGTAAATTTCATCTTTTGTTTTCCTATCCCTTTATACTTCTATGGAATTCTCACAGGGGACATTGCAGCCCTATTGTGTGCTGCTGCACTCCAGCTGCAAAAGTGCAGGGACTGAAGCCAGCGTATGTGAACACTGGAAGGGTCGCAGGGTTGGGAGAAATTGGCTACCTTCTGCTCTTTTACTCTCCTCTGAGAAAATGCTCCACACCTCATCATTGAGAAATACACCTCTCATAACTGATTTTGCCTAGTGCAACACCAGGAGAGAGCATGAGGTACTGGAAGGCTGAGGTCACATTCCAATCAAACAGATGTGGAAAACGAAAAAAAGTGTCTTTAGGAAATCTTTGAGAAAGTAGAGGTGTTTTTATTCATATAGTTTGAAGATGTGCTTCAGTAGCCTGTGGTGCAAAGCTATCTGTGTGTGTTAATGAAGTATTCTCTGTGTGTTAATGCCTAATCATAGTAGTTTTACCTGTTTGTTTACTTTTAACAGTTTGGAAATAATGACCTCAGAAACAGAACTCCTTGACACAGCCATTCAAGATCCACAGCTCTCTCAATTTCAGTTCTCTGCCTTCACTATGGCTATTTTCTTAGACATGACCCACTAGTGTTCATGATGGTGGTTTCTCCCCTGGGGAGCAGAACAGGATCCACATGCTTATGTGTGTGATTTCATAAAAACATCACCAGTTAGGCTCAGAAGTAATCTCAACAAATTTATAGAGAGCGATCAAGTGCATGTGGGTCTATTTATTCCTCTCTTTAGTGAAAGATAAAAGAATCTGCACTAGATTAAGGAACATGATACCTTTCATCTGAAACCCTCAGAGAAATATCCATATTAGATACATTGGCTTTTGCCTACAGCATATAAATTCATGCATTTTTATCCTACTGCCAAAATACATTTTTATTATGTCTTGGATTTCATTAAAAACAGAGCACATATAATCCTCTAAGGCCAATTAACTGGGTTTTAAGTCTAGAAAACCCTACATAAAAAGTCATTGCAAACTATCTTCCCTTTGCTTAAATATTTCAATAATAGTTAGCAATACAAAATCTATGTTCTCCTGGACTTCCCTTCGTGAGGCAGAAGATAACATTCAGAAAACAGTTTTAACTCTATTTCTTCACTAATTTGGCTTCTTGAATCCTGAAGTTGCTAGGTTTGAGCCCATGCTTCCAAGCAGTGTCAAATGTAGCTTTCTACTATATTTTTTTTAATGGACTTTTTGACCACATACCAGCATATACTTGCAACCACAGATAGAAAGAGACAGTTACTTAGTGGGAAAATATGGTTATTTGGTAGACTGAATGTTCACAAATAGTCAAAATTGAGTAGAAATTCCCCTGCTGACAGCTGCCAGGGAGAAAGAAGTTGGATACAGCAATATAATTGCATGTGTGAGTACAGAGACAAGGCATGATTTAGTCTTAAAACAGCATCACAAAATACAGGCCTTTTCCCCCAGATTGTGTACTTAATAACAAGGATGCAAAAGGAACAATGTGTACATACAAATGACAAGAATTTTCTTGTTAATAATGTAATACACATGGAAGGCACACAGCCAAATCCATTTCCATGTCTCAAAGGGTAAAAGCTCTTGGAGGGTTGATTGACTCCTCAACCTGCTTCCAGATTAATTCTGCTACCCGGCTCCAGCCACCACCCAGGCTCACTCACAGAACTACTGTAGAAATGTCTGCATTGATTTCAGCCTCTACCATTTCTCAGTTGGTTATCCTGTTTTCAATTAGAAATTACCAAGGTCAGTGTCAATCCTTCTGCATTTCAGCACAAAGCCACCTTTTTGACTTAAATTGTAGCTTATTTGTACTTCACAGCTGATACTATAGAGTGGTAGATAAAGGAATACTTCTGACACTCACTACACCAATTCAGACATTAGCCTAGTATTTTGCAATTGTGTAACAATGAAAAAGTTAATTGGGAAGTAGCATCTTAAAACTTTTCAACTGCACATGTGATCTCACCGTCGGTAACAGCATAGTGTCCCTAGTGTGACTACCAGACTTCTAGTATGCTAACACTAAATTTTAATTCCTAACAGACAAATGAAGAAAGCATTTTGATACTGTTTGTACAAAGACATCCTTTTGAAAGTGTGTTACAAAACCAGCATATGCAGCCAGAGCCAGATACATCATAAGAAATGAAAACACAAATTATAAAGTATTCTGTTCTACACTGCTGTGGTCAAAACATATGAGCAACTAATTGGTGACAGTAAGGTTACTCAAATCAGGACTCTAGAACTTCATAATTACCTTTTTTCTCCCATCAACTTTTAAAGATATCTTCTGAAAAGGCAAATTTTCAATTGTAGTTTACACCAGTTTTGTTTAATATTCCCTATATTTTTTAAATACCTCAGCAAAGCAATGATATAAAACCCAGAGAAAAATATAACTTTCTGAGCAGCTTAATTTTTTTGTCACTTGAAAACAGAGTTACATAAGGCACCATATGAAAAAAATCTAATTAGAAAAGCAGACACATTCTATCCTTCTCCCTGTATGTCTGGCAACTGCTCAACAGTGATCAGAGCCTGGCCTCTTTCTCAAGGACCTCAGGAGAACATAATTCTTTAAATCATAATCTTAGGAAAACGCCTGAAGCAATTTTTAAAATGATGATCCATTACATTGAGGGGGAGGGCACAGTAAGGAAGAGGAGAATAAAAAATAAGAATTTCTATTCTCCAAACTGGCAGAGAGATTATAAACAGTGGTTTATAAGCTCAGACACTATACTTTGATATGGACTTTGGCAAGTCTGAGCTTCTGCCAGAATAAACATACTTTCTTTAGAAGGAAAAGAGGGGAACGGAAGTAAAGCAGTTCAGCTGGTCAGTGGTACAAACCAGTCCTGGACAGCAAGAAAGGTCTGTAAATGACAAACTAAGGGAGAACAGCTTGAGAGCTTTACAAATTGCACATAGAACTATGAGCAACAGAGGAAGCCAGCCCTTAACAAGACTACAGTGATAACTTCTTCACAGTGCTGTCCATACATTTATCATAATTTCCTCTTCAGAGGGGCAGGATCTAAGGCAGTGGGCAGGCTGAGCACAGGCCTCCAGATGATCCAGCAGATCAGGGCCTGTTCCTAAATTTAAGCATTATCTTCAACGACCTACCCTCTTTGATTCAGTCCCTGTACTTAGTAGGTAGTTACATACATACTTTGTTTACAACCCTGTGGCAAAACCCCTTATCTATTCCATTATGCAGTTTCATGCAAAACAGTGTCCCTTAACATTGTTTGAAGGATCTGCTACCATTAATACAGTGTTTTGTGAAATTTATGAATTCTGAATCCTGAATTTATGAAATCTGGATCCTAATTCCTCTGTGCGCTACTGTCCCCACTGGAAAAAAAAAAAAAAAGACTAAAGCAAGCAATAGCTTTCTGAGGTTAAATAAATGAAAAGCCCATTCTTGGTCACCATATAAGGCTCTAACATGGAGTCTTAAAATGTTCTTCTTTTGAGACATTTTACAGAAATTTCCTTTGGTTTTGTTGTTATACTTCTTTTAGCACATGAGTTCTCACCATGAGACACCCACATATTCCGTAGAATATTAAAACAATTTATTTTAAACAGCTAGAAAGAGCCAGTTTGGCCTTTCAAGTCAACATGCAACACAAGTAGTTTTAATTAGAACATGACTGATAAACATGAATATTCATTGGTTGATCTGTAAATCATAATTATTTATATCCTATACTTGGCGGTAAGGGATATAAATATACATTTCTCCTTGTCTGGTTTCCACTATGTGTGGCAGCCAAGTATTTTGGACTAGACAAATACAATTTTGGTAGTCCTTCTTGGCTTAAGTGTAGATTTGTGTAGTACAAGCAGACAGAAGGAGGTAGTAAGGGAGGAATAAAGTTATCTGTAGTGTTATGAATGAAAGGTAACACTAACTGATGCTAAAATAATTCAAATCATCCACTGAGTTAAACATATACAAAAAAAAAAAAAAGGAAAAAAAAAAAGGAACACATATCCTGATATTTCAAAACTACTTTGTCTGTTCAAATTACTAAATTCACTCATGAAACTTCACATTCTGGGTGGAGGAAGTGCACTACTGAAGGGAGAATATATCTGTATCACAGTAAACATTACTGCATGTGGACTGAAAGGAGTGAGAGCAGGATCTATTTTACTTTAATTGACAGCACCCACAAACAATTTGGTTTACAATTTCAATCTCAGAGTTATGAAAGGATGCAAGGTACCCTGCAAAATAATCAGTTATATTTCTATACAGTTGCTCAATTATATATGGTTTTAGCTTCTGGGTTTGTTTTTTTTTTCAAGAGAAAAATAACATGTCAGTTTGCAAGAGTTCATCCCCTGCCTGATGCCACATTACTGTAATACAATTATTTTCCAGGGCAGACCTTTTTCTACAATTTGATTAAATGCTGTAAATAAAATAGTCAAGATAGTTCTCTTCTTTTGCAATTCGTGTCAATGATATGCAAAGTTCTTTGGAAATAGTAATTCTAGTAAAAATTTTTAAAAACTGTTGAGAGTTCAGTTTAGCTCTTTGTTTGCTGAAACAAAGGAAGTTTATTATCTTTATTTCTAATTGTTATTGCCCAAACTGATAAACTGAGTGTTGTCTTTCCTTGGTAAGCCCTTATTTATTTTATATTCACATGTTATGTATTAGTACCAGAATAGGCTAAGTAATAAAAATCAGAATATATAATAATAAATATTTTGCAAAGGAGTTTAAGACAAAGGTCTGAGAAGGTTAAAAAGAAGGGGGAAAATAATACAAAACTCTTTGCAAAGATTCTGTGCTCTCAGTCCTCACTTCACAGAACATCACTAGATTTGACTGACATTAATAGTTTCAATGCTTTTCAGTCTTAATATCCATATGTGCTATTTTGCTGTCCCTGTGATGCTGAACACACAACTTCCTACAAATCTGTGTACACAGTCCAGTTAAACAACTCTTCAGTCCCCTTGCAAAGAACAGTGGAAGGCTTGAAAATCCCCATAAGATATCTAACGTCATCCAACTTTTTTTGATGCCTCCAGTTTCTAAGTTTTGATCCACATGTCTGATGATACTTAGCAAGGATCCACAGCAACTTCACTGCTGCATCTTGAAATCTATATAAGCCATTTAACTCAGTTAGCAAGGTAGATGGTATCACATTACTAGATGTCACATGATAAAGCAGCCTTCATCACTAACTATAACTGATCAAATAATGCAAACTACTGCAAACTACTTGTTTGATCTAGTATTAGCTATCTATGAACAAATAACATTTTTACTGAAGTGCTGACACCACAGCAAGAGTGAATTTATTGGTTCCTAGCCGATTCATTCCAGCAGCAACATGTCAAGCCAATTTGGATGATAAAGTCAGGTAGGCCTTTAATGGCTTTTCAGTTGTGCGCCCATGTGCAGCTGGGCTATCACACTATATGTGCTGTCTATTAATGTTCTCCAATATTAACCCTGATACTGCGCCTCTGTATATAGAGTTAGTTTGGGAATACAAAGAAGGAGAGAAGAATTCAACAGGAACATAATTTATATACTCACTTCAACAAAGTGTAAAGCAAAGTATACTGAAATTCAATTATTTACAAATATTCCTCAGGAGAAAGACAAGCACACAAAGAGAGAATTCATTGAATGAAAGTCACTGTGCTAAATTATCAATAAGTTCAGGGCCTGGCTAAACCTGATACCAGAGTAAGTCATACAATCCCCTGGATCTTTATCTCTACTTCCCGACAATTAGACAACTATACCCCAGGGATACTCTTGACCAACACATATGATGTTGACAAAACCATATTATTTATAATTCAAGTAGGGAATATACATTGAGATTCTTATTTGCTGACACATAGCTTCTTGTATACAGTAGATTTAAGAAAATAACACCTGCTGCCAGCCTTTAATCCAATCATTCTATATGCAGCACAGGCTACAAAGAACAACGCAAGCATAGACAAACATGCATGTTTTAAAGTATGATTTACCCTTCTTTCAAATATTTGAAAAAACAACAAATATGAAGAAGAGAGCAGAAACCACAGCACAGTGATTTTTCAATCATAACTGCATTGAGAATTATATGCATAAGAGTATATATTACTTTTCATTACTTCAGTTGCTATCCATCAGGAGACTAAAGAGCCAAATGCCAGTTACTGTGATACCAAATACCTGATCCTGCAATCACATGGAAATAGATTAATAGCTACACACACTTAGCAAACGGTAAACCTACTAAGGATCAAATTGGCTTATTTAGTCACCATAAATGTTGGCATTCCTGTCAAAGCCCTAGTGACACAGGGGTTTAATCAAGTTTCTACTTTACTGTGGAAACGTAGCACATCTCAGCCTCTATCTGATAAGCTCTGGTGACTAGATCCCAAAGTCAGTGAAACGGCCACTGAATAATGGGATACCTTTGGAGAAACTCAGTTATACATTTCATCAACAAAGAAGCACAGAACACCATTGTAGTGCTGACAGTCCACAGAAGTTAAAAGAATTCATTTGCTCCTATCTGATTTGTTGTCTCTAGCATAATATATTCCATCAAATTAACACAATTTAAATTCTGGAAATTAATAAACATTGTAACAAACAGACCACATTCACCCTCAGAGGCACTGGAAGTCAGTAGTACCATGCCAAGAACATGATTTGACACTTCAGCTTAAGCATTCAGAAAAACCTTCACACACTTAGCAAATTATTTTGTATCAGCTTTAATGTAGCTTCTGTGACAGTGACAATAATTGCTTGGCATGTCTATTGTATAACCCAAGTGTTTTTCTCAGGGCATAAATTCACAGTACTTTTCCTTTAAAATTTGCTTATTAGTTTTACAACTAAAAAAAGATAGAAAGCAATTGGTAGTGAAATATTTTTAAGGGTTTTTCAATGTTGCTACCTTTGAAAAAAAAATAATGCAGGTTCTACTTGCAAGTGTTAATTTGTTGATGAAACCAGATACATCGTTTACTAAATGAGCAGTATTTTCTGTTGAAATGATGGAAAGATATACAGTACTGTCATATCTAATTAGTATAATTTGTGAGAAAGACTGATAACACCAGGCAGAAATAGACCATAGACTTAAAGACAAATCAAATGAGGAATAGATGTAAAGTGCTTGAATAGTAAACTAGATGTCTTATAGATCTTATTCATGAACCACAATATAAAATTAAAAAATAATCCCTATTGATTTTAGTGATTTTTGTCTGTATTTCCATATTTTTTATAACAGAAGTGAACCGCAGGAAGGAGAAGAGTTGAAGGATGGGGACATGATTTTTTTTTCCTCAATATTTCTGCAAATATTTTATCCTTTTCATTCTGAAGTACAATTTACAAATTTGCTTATAATGAAGTGTAGCAAAAAAGAAAACAAAAATTGCTCTTCATCAACAAGGTTCTTTTTTGGGTTCCAAAAGCTTTCACCACATCTCTTTTCTGATTTTAGCCAGAATTAAAAGTGACATGACTGGAAATTACCCAAGACAATAACAGGGCCACCTCAGCCACTTCCAGGAATCACACAGAAAAAGAGCATCAGCAATTCACAGGTACTTAAAGCCATGAGAATTTTTACTATTGCATCCCGAGCAACTACTGATGCACACAAGGTGAGGTGTCAGACAGGTAATCAAGAGTAAACACATGAAGCCAACCTTAAGATTTGTAATTTCAAGTTTGAAGTGTACCTTTTTCCTTTTACTCTTGCTGAAGTTCCAGGATTGGTGTTACACAAGCATTTTTCATCGCTCAGAAGAGAGTAAAAGCTGCATTGCATTATTTTAAAAACAAATTCAGATATGTCAGCACTAGGCCTGGAATTGTCCCTAGTTTGGAAGTAAAAACCTTAGCTCTCTGCTTACTGACCTCAACTTCAGCAACTGGTTTCTTTCACAAGGGAGGCCACTTTCTCTACACTTCTGCATACCACTTTGGAGGAAAGCCATGCTTTTAAAAGTCTTATTTTTAAACAACAATGTATGTTTGGTTTCTGCATATAAGGTTATGAATTGGAAATGCATTCTGCTCCCTGCTCTATCAAGCTGATCTTCCTACTCTCGGAATTTGTTGCAGTCAAGCCCTTCTCACAGATACTTGGCAAGACAAATAGATATTTGCTTGCGGGTTATATTGGCATTTGCAGATACTCTTATTTTGCCATTACACTTGCAAATCTTTTGCTGGAATTAATCTGTGCCAACCTACCTCTCAGCAATGTTTACTTACATTCTTATTAACAGCACTTCTAGCACCTTCTCTAAGCAGAAGATTTAGGATTTAATTTTTCTTAATATTACCTAAAGTACCATCATCTTTCGGACAGATGGACCATTTCCTAGTATGATGCTATGATACCATATAAACAGCTGCTTATATGGTGGGTGGCAGAATAAACCCAGATGTCCTTCTTCAAAGGAAATCATTATTGTCAGGTTTCTCTCTTCAGTTTCTGAGAAGAGGGAATCAAGATACTCTGTACAAAACAGAAAAAAGTATTTTCTAAGACTTTTTCACACTAGGAAATCGATACGAGAGAAGGCACATCTCAGCTTAAATGATCACTATTAGAAAGTACTGTGAATATATTTTATAAGATTTTCACATAGCCTATCTGTACTATATAATTATATGATTTTGGCTGAAAATTCCTAACAGGTAAACTAACAAAACTTAAGAAGGGTATGAAAAGGAAATTCGGAATTCTGGTGCAATTGTAGCAATAAAGTAATTCCAGAGCTCACACCAAAACATTATTAATAACTGCACATTTTGCAGTGGATGGCAGGATTAATTAACAATGCTGCATAACAAATAATTAATCTCTCTCAGATTTGGGATTGTATTACTCAAAAGATAGGTTTTGAGACTAAAAATGTAGGTCACAGAAGTATGCTAAGGACATACTTAAGACTACTTAAAAGATTTCCATGCTCTGAAATGAATAGATCAATTCATTGAATAGCATTTTTTTCTTTATAAAGATGTAGACTACACTAAATGGAAAAACTTTTTGCTTGTTACTTCCCCTGCCCCCCTTTAAAGTCTATTGGATATCCTCAGAAAGATATCATTTGTTCCTTGTCTTTTTAGCCCACTGAAGCTACAGGAAAATTCCCACTGAAAGAATATTGAGTATCAAACTTAAAGTCCGCATTATTAGACCATCACATTTAAGATTACATTCCTTGTCTCTCACGTGCTTCTGATTATGAAGAAGATCACCTTTTGGGCCAGATAAAAAAGATGATACTTACGTTTTCATCTTTGGTGACACAGAGGATGACAAACTACATGCACGCTTCAGAGGCATTGAAGTCTAAATAGATCACTACTAAATAAAAGCTGAAGAGGGAAGTTTTCATTGCATTTTGTTACTATTTCACTATCCTTCGGGAATATTATCTCCAAACTAAGAAATCAAGTAATAATCCTAAAGAAATCATCCCATTATAAGTTAATGGTTGCGGTTTCAGTTAATGGGCCAAGCTGAAGACAAGGGCAGTTATCACTATAATAAACTATCATAAACCACATTAAATGGTATATAAAAGCCTGGCTTGAGTTTTTTGTTTGTTTTTTTTTTTCTTTAAATTTACATGAAGTAAATTGCTTTGTTATGTTGTTTCCAAACTAATTTTCTAAGCATTTAGGACACAGGGAATGCTACAATAGAGATTGTTCTTGGCTGTAGTATATGGTAGAAATCATAAACTCCTTTATGTGATCAGATTTCAACAAAGCTGTTTCTATACTTCAGCCTAGAGAAAAAGCACTAGATTCAGACTATGTTGTTAGTTCCATTCCCATAGCTCATCACTTAACCAATAAAAATATCCCATAATCTGCCATGTGACTGCATTACAAGGCCTAAGGAGGATGTAAATAAATATATCAAGAGCACTGTTTTGCACTCAGTTCTATAAATAAACTAGATAGAAACCTCAAGGGAAAAGTCAAGCTCTAGATATTTCTGCACTTTGTCTATACAGTGCAAATGTATTTTACCTTCTTTGCTTTCAGACATGAAATACATTTTTTTAAGTAATAACTTAGTACTTCAAACAATTAATACAGGATAAAAGTAATTTATTCACATAATTACATATACAGATTGTTCAAAAATTCTTCTCGTAAATGGAATGACCAGAGATTTCAACTTCCATTCTATCTGAATGTAATACCAGACAAGCTGAAATCAACAAGACAGGATGGGGAGAAATGGAAGAACTCTTTCATAAAGGGAGGAAGATGGGAGAGAATTAAAAAAAAAAAAAAATAAATCACATAAGAAGAGAATACTAGAAGCATAGGAGCATACCGAGTTTGTACTTGAGCCTCTAAGATCATCATTTATATATATCACAAAAAGAGCATGAGTTGTTGGCTAAAATGTGGCAGTGACTTCAGCCTTCAACTCATGTTAGCATAGGCAGTATGGAACTTTTCACCAGTTCCATAACAAAATGCTACAATTTTTTTCTTTAATCTCAAACCCTTCCAAAGTCCAGAAGCAATCAGGGATGACATTGCACAGTCTGGAGTAGCTCTTAATGGTTTCCCGAAAGGTATGTTCTTTCTCCAGACAATGGCTTGAGTTTATCATGGATCCATCCTTTTTTATTCCTCTACTTCATAATGTAAGATTAGTCTAATTAAATAGACTTTTGACTATTGTGAATTGTGCATAATGATTTAGGCTAATATAGATTTGAATCCAATTCCAATAAATAAATCAGACACAGTATCTGACATCCAAACTTACTTGTTAAATAAGAGGGTAGAATTATAATGTCTCAAGTTATGTAAATAAATTTTACAAAAAAAAACTCTGAAAAGCTAAAGGTCTTGTGTCCATGGACATTGCAAGTGGAGCATAGATTTTATGCTATCTGTGAAGCAGATTTTTTCTTGGAGCCTCTATCTGAATAGCTGCATCAGAGAATAAATTAAAATGTCATGCAGCTGCAAAAGGGCAGTCATTGTAGTAGGATATATGTGAGTATAGCCTGCCAGATGCGCAATGTCTTTTTGCTTTCCTCTGCACTGCTAATGCCACTGCTGGAATATCACTTGTCATGAGAGATGCAGCCCAGCAGCAGAAGCTAGAGCACAGCCACTCATTCAGAAGTTCTGACCAATACCAAAAGCCAATCAGACTTATTTAAAAACTTATTTAATTCAAAAAAATAGCAAGCTGATGGAGAAACATTTTAAAATACAAGCATCTTTTACAGAGAAAAAAAATAGAATGCATTGTTTTAGTTAGATGATGCCTACAGTGATCATCTAGTCTAACTGCCTGATCTTTCTCCCAATAACCATTTTGCAAAATGCTTCAAATATTGACAGACTTGGGTCATCAACCACCTCACTGGGAAACCTGTTTCAGTGTTGGAACCCCCTTTTCAGTAAAGAAATGCTTCCCAATTTTCAGTCTAAACCTCCCCTGGCACAGCTTTGAACCATTTCTAGTTGTCCTCTTCGCTGGACTCCAGGGAGAAGATATCAGAAACATGTGCTACTCCATCTTCAGTGCACTCAGCCAGACTGGCATGCTGCAAGATGAAGTGGAAGGAAACACCACTCATATTCTTAATGGTATTTCCTATTGTCATCAGGTTTAGCACTAACGCAAGAAGGGGCTGACATTCATGATCAATGTGATCAGCCAGAATCCGTTTATTGAGAACATCAGACAAGCTTATAGAATCATAGAATCATAGAATAGTTTGGGTTGGAAGGGACCTTAAAGATGATCGAGTTCCAACCCCCCTGCCATAGGCAGGGACACCTCCCACTAGACCAGGCTGCCCAGTGCCCTGTCCAGCCTAGTCTTGAACAACTCCAGAGAGGGGGCATCCACAACCTCTCTGGGCAACCTGTTCCAGTGCTTCACCACCCTCATTGTAAAGAATTTCATTCTTATGTCTAGTCTAAATCTATCCCCCTCCAATTTATATCCATTGTTTCTAGTCCTCCCATCTGATATCATACAAAAAAGTCCTTCCCCTGTCTTTCTGTAGGACCCCCTCAGGTATTGATAAGTTACTATGAGGTGCCCCCTGAGCCTTCTCTTCTCCAGGCTGAACANTTGACCTGCTGGTCACACTCCTCTTGATGCAACCCAGGATTTGGTTGGCCTTCTTGGCTGCGAGTGCACACTGCTGGCTCATGTTGAGTTTGTCATCAACTGACACACCCAAGTCTTTCTCTACAGAGCTGCACTCAAGCCACTCTCCACCCAGCCTGTATCTGTGCTTGGGATTGCTTCGACCCAGGTGCAGGACCTTGGACTTGGCCTTTTTGAACTTCATGAGGTTGGCTTGGGCCCACCTCTCAAGCCTGTCAAGGTCCCTCTGGATGGCATCCCTTCCTTCCGGTGTATCAACTGCACCACACAGCTTGGTGTCATCTGCAAATCTGCTGAGGGTGCACTCAATCCCACTGTCCATATCTCCTACGAAGATGTTAAATAGCACCGGTTCCAGTACTGATCCTTGGGGAACACCACTCGTCACTGGTTTCCACTTGGACAACGAGCTATGGTTAACCATGCCCACTACTCACTCCGATTGGTCACATGTTACATCCATCAATGTAGAACCCTCCCCTTGCGGTTTCTCTCTTTCCTCCTTCCGGTACAGTTGACCACGAGTTCCTTGTTCACTAGTTCCTCGGCACCTCCCCCAGGCCTCCAAGGACATCACGCGGCTATGGCTCCAACCTGGTGAGGTCTGCCTCAGGCCTCGATCGCCGTCTTTGTCTTGCTTCGGGAACTTAATAGCAGTCGTTAACTCCGTAGCCTGTGCCCATCCCCCAACATAGCACATATCACACAATTATCCACTAGCAGTCTTCACTTGTTACTTTATTATTGACCATCTTCCTTCTTCCAATGGAATATCCATGCAAAAGACTTTTCCCCTCAAATACATGTCATCTTCATCTTTCTCACAAATCCCATTTTGTTGTTTTGTGTTCATGTTTTACCTGGTCTTTCTGTATTAATGTCGCTGCCCAAAGGGCAATTTATGATTTTCTTTAGCAAAAGTGTCATTCGTATGCTGGTTACTGCTTCATTTAAATTAAAAAATGGATTTAATCCCAGCACCAGCAGTACTCCTCTGGAACACCTCATCCTTGACAAAAGTCACTTTCAATTACAGACTGCAAATAGGCACATCAAATTCCCTCTTTTTATACTGAGATAGATCATTCACAGTTAGAAATCTCCTCTGACTTTTGCAATACTGATTAGGTGAGATTTGAACTGTTTCCATTGCCACATTACACCCTGTATTTCTAAATGGTTCACAGGCAGTGCATCTATATTTCACTGCAATCCGATTACAATAGACAACTGGCTTTTGATTTTCACTTCTATGATTTCAAGTCAACAAGCAGTGAGGAACATATGGCATCATTGCTATGGGTCTAGGTTACTTAAATCTTCTAGAGAACCAGCTGACCTCTGAGTTGCAAATGGTAATTTTCTGGGTTTTTTTTAAATCTCAGCCATCTATGCTGCATAAAAACTGTCAGTTAGCTTAACAATCTGCATACATACAGCATAATGCTTTCCCATAACAGTGCTTGCCAGGAGTCACCATCTGTACTTCCTCTGTTGAGAACAGCCAAACTGTTACACTAAGTATGGCAAAGATAGGAATTATATACAACAATTCTCACTACAAATGTCAGGGTACGTATGAAAGCTTCACTTTCATAATTTTCTAGGCACATCAAGATTCCCATTTTTATACTGTTTCCACTAGGTTCCTGAACAGCAAGAGCAGTTACTAGAACAGAGCAAGGTCTTTGGGAGTGTAGAGCCACCCAAGGCTGTGACAGTTGGCTATGTCTTCATATGACATGTTCCGGGGCAGTATAAAAACAAACCTAGCCCAGCATAAGCCACTAGAAGTAAGAGTGATAGGCGCCATATCTGCAGATGATGGGGCAAGCATATGAAAATCTAAGCCTTGCTTTGGCTAATGCAGGGGTAGGTGACTGAGGATCTCCCCACATCCCATTCTCTTCTCTTCTATAAGCAAAAAAAGTCAATGTTTCATATACACATGCTCCTCCACAGCAGCTACACTGGAGTAACTAGTAAAAATTACTCTCACAAACCTGTTACTGATGCTGTTCTACAATGGCTAGGTAACCAAATGCTTCTCAAGCCAATTGTCCTGCAGGCAATTCGCTGAGCTGAGCAGCACTGGGAGCCTCATCTAAGTCCCATTGGTTTCCACTTGGAGAATGAGTCATTGACTGCAATACTTTGAGTGCGACCATTCAACTAGTTCCTTATCCAGTGAGTGGTCCAGGATGTCACGTGGGACAGTGACAAATGCCTTGCACAAGTCCAGGTAGATGATGTCAGTTGCCTTTCCTTTATCCACCCATGGTGTGACTCTGTCATAGAAGGCCACCAAATTGGTCAGGCATGATTTGTCCCTGGTGAAGTCATGTTTTTTGCCTCTAATCACCTCTGTGTCCTCCTCCATATGTTTTTGCAGCACCTTCAGGAGGCTCTGTTCCATGATTTTGCCAGGCACAGAGGTGAGACTGACTGGCCTGTATTTTCCTGGATCTTCTTTCTTTCCCTTTCTGAATAAGGGGGTTATGCTCCCCCTTCTCCAGTCAGTGGGAACTTCACCAGTTGCCATGACATTCCAAATATGATGGACAGTGGTTTGGAAACTTCATCTGCCAGTTCCCTAACAACCTGTGGATGGATCTCATCAGGTCCCATAGCCTTGTGCACCTCCAAGTTCTTCAGGTGATCTCACTCACAGTGGGTGGATCCTGCTTTCCCCAATTTATGGTCTTGGTTTTTAAGACTTGAGTTTTGCAAGCAGAGGACTTACCAGTGAAGTAACAGAGACTTTATCTATCCCTCAGCTTCACCATAATTCAAAAAGTTGTCTAAACAAATAACTACATGTTTCTCTAGTAAAGAGGCAGATGCTCTTAAATTCTCCCTAAAAGAAAGCATGCAATGCAATGCCATCTGATATACACAATCTGCTCAGTCTGCTATTTGGAAGGTGACCACTGAAACATAGTATTCATACAATTTTGAATGCATACAATATGTCACATTAGAAGTCTGCAAGGGCAATCTTGCTTTTACACTGCCTTGAAAAACAACATAGATTCAAACAGTAAACAAATCAGCTTACTCAAGAAAATTACTACCAAAAATCTCTTCCAAAGGCCACAGAATAAGCAAATCCTTATCCTCCAAGCAAATACAAAGTCTTTCTCCATAAGCCAACTTACCTCCAGCCTGTGATTGTCCTTCAGAAGTCAAAAGTTTCTGTTTTCTCCTAAAACTAGACCACAGTGTTTCTGCTCTTCCAACCTTGTTTACCTGAAGAAAACTTACCTGCCCTCATCCTCACCTTTTATATTCTACTACTGCGCCAATTTTTACCACTGTAATTGCAACCTGGGTTAACTCCTTCATGACTGAAGAGAGTTCATGGTTAATACTTAAAAAAATAATGACAGGTACTGAAGGAATGACCTAAAACGTATTTCAATTTACAGATCTGTTTGTGTCTCTTCCTTTATGCAACAGTCTGAATAAACCAGAAAAGGCTGGTCCTGTAGCTGTGCTTATGATTACTGTGCTTTAATTAAACATTTCACATAATTTCAAGGACTGAAGAACTGTATGCATGCAAGTATTGCATTTATCAAGACAGTTTTGCCAGCAGGCAATAAACTGATGACTTAAAAAGATACAGTAGTAACTTAGTGTAGACAGATTTTCACACTCTCTGATAATTTGCATAATTCAGTCTTTACCACCATTAGAATTTATGTCAGTTTTATTTATGGTGCTTCCCCATAGATGCATTCTGCTCTTCAGCTGTGCAAGAACCCACCCATTCTCTTAGCAATATTCAGTGGGAATCTTTCAGAACTGTAAACTTTCTGACTTCACAGAGCATGTGAGGTACTCTAAGTTATGACATACCTAAATTCAGATTTCTCTGCCATACTACAAGGACCGGTGACTTTATGTGAAGCTGCCTCCACAAACCAATGTATGTCTGTCATTAGGTAACTAAAAAATTGCAACATATGCTAATATAGTTTTTGTACATGAAAGAGTGAAATTCCTAATCAAAAACTGAGAAATACATTGATATATATTTTTTTATGAATGCAGTTTTATCACTGAAGTTAATTGGTCTTTGAGACCAATTGAGAAAGATGGAAATACCATGTTCTTTGATAACTAAAATTTTGGAGGTTTAAATAAGCATTCAATCTCCCAGGGACTTTCCCAAATATTCAGACTTGAAAAACTGCAATAGAAGTATTTTACATGAGTTAAATTATGCTAGCAAATGCAGGAATAAGAAAAGCAAAGTACATTGGAGAACCTCATAGGGATGTCACAGAGGATTGAAGGGGAATAATAAAGGAGACCAAAAAGGAGAGAAGTTTGCATTGTTTCAATAATCTAGTTTAATCCCGCTGAATGATTGCTTACTTCAGGCAAACTGTAATCAAAACAGGTCTCCAGTGTCTTGGTCCTGTTGTAAATGTTAAGATGAACCACTCTTACAATGATTTCAATACTTTGCAGCCCTTGCAAACAGTTATACTGGCTGACAGCATGAGCCATGGTTTGCTGTGTTCCCTGGTTTATTCATGCAAATTCTCCCAGCTGAACTTCATGTACTGAGTCAAACATTTGAAGTGATACTTTGTGGAAGTCTAAAAGGAGAAAGTTCTAAGGAGTAACAGAGATTTGTAGATGAGAGGGAAGAAATTGATTCACAATAAAAATCTTAATTTCATGTCATTTTTCAAGGAAGGAGATTCTAAAAGGCAGGGACAGTACAAAATCCATAGGAAGTCAGAGATGTTTATTTAAAAAAAAAAAAGATTAAACACATATGACTAATCAAAAAGGAATTTACTCCTAATTGATAATTTATTTCAGAAAATTATTTGAAGAAATAATTGAGATAAAATCATTGCAACAAAGCAAGCCACTGGTTACTTCTGAAAGCTGAATGGCTTATCCTTATGGTTTATCAGTCTGTTAGCTTTAGGAATGTTCCATTGTATTAAAATATGTTCCTTGTATTTACCAACATAGGGAATAATTACTGCTTTGATCCCCACTGAAACATTAGACTGGTTGGTCCTGCCATTGTCTTATTCTTAAGAGTTCTACTAATATCAAAAAAGCTGTGGTACTGGGAATTTTCTGTACTAGTGACCAAAGAGACATATAAAGTACAAGAAAAGAAAAGCCAAACAAAGCAACAGTCCAGGACCTTGAAATTTCATGCACTGGAATGAGTATCTATCATGAGATTGTTAGAATTTTTGTATTGATGTGCTGAAGCTACTGTTCTATGAATCTCCAAGTCTGTCAAAAGAAAAGATGGAGGTAAAAATGGAAGGGCAGACAGAGAGACCACATATTAACCAGATTTGGAAGAATGGCAAGAAATTTGTGGAAATTCTCTTCTACATTTAGCTTGTCTAGAGAATTTTATTAAGAACAATGCAGTCAAAATGCTAAAGATCTTATGGATCAGCCAATGTTGAACTACTCCCTCAAAGGAAAAAGTGGTGACAAATTATTTCGAATCACGTTCTAGCCTAAAGTACTGCTCAGTCTTATCTTGAGAAATCAAGACTGATTTTGAGCTCTGACTGATATCCTTTGGAAAAACTAAAACTTTTCAATCTCTATACATGGCTATTAAATTTCATGCAAGGTGTAGTGAATATTATTTGCTCTTTATACAGGAAAAAGTCTGCCTGGATCTAGAGCAAATTACTGTTGTTGACAATGGCCCAACTCTGCTCCTGTTCAGGTTAACAAAAATATTCCTATTAATTCTACTGAGATCTAGATCAAGCCTCTTGTTGAAGTAAAATCAAAAACCTTACATTAGAAAAATTTCAGGCTACATTAAGGTTATTAAGTTACATGATGTTCCAATAAGGAAGAGCTATTGTGTCATGCAGGTTGAGTGTCTCTTTTATTGACAGGAAAAGTTTGTGCATGCATCCAATAGACAATAGAATCTTAACTATGAAAAGGAATTATTTTGAGAAGCTCTATATATATATTTTTTTAGATGAAAACGAAATCTATGCTTTTATGTATGCAGGAATGCATACACAGAAAATCTAAAAGTCCAGATAATCTGAAAGCAGCCAGATAGCATCCCTGTTCTAGGTAAATGGGGATATACTTCTCAGCACCACAAACTTGAAGTGACCTAATTGCTTATATTTCATGAACCTGAGGGGGTTTTTTATTTTAATGAGAGTAGTAGCATTACTTTCTCAGCAATGTTGTAACAAGTAGACTTTAAAACACATTTTATTGCTTCTCTTGATAAATACGACTCCAAATCCAAGCCCAAATTCAACTTGTATATTTTCATTAATTAATTATTTCAATGTTTTCAGTACTAACAAAGATCACCGTATTTGCTGGATTTGTGTTCCTGCCTAAAATATTGTTTGCTTAAGATCTGCTTTGTATATCCTTTCACCAAACTTCAAAGCAATTCACAAATAATCACTAAATGCAGTAAATCAGCTAAAAAATGAGAACAATCCTAATAGGCATGATAGTTAGAACAGATAAGACAAGTTTATGCACAAATATTATTCCCCATTTTAAAATTATCAAACCCATTTACCTATGAGTTCAAGGGTTAGCTAGAAATTTTATCCAGTGTCTATTAGAATCCTCTCTTCTCTTGTACTGAAGTTTAAAAAAGTAGACTTTACTGCTGCATTTCTGAACACTTTATTTGAAGCACAGAAATCTTACTTAAGCCGCTGTTCATAGGAGCAGTCAGAACTTTGATTCGAGTGTCACTATTTTAAGTGAATGTAATTATTCAAAGGAGCATTTAAATCCTAAATATTTATATAGTCATAAAAGTAACACATTTCCTTAATGTTTACAAACCTTGCTTAAGAATGTCAAATTACTACATATAGTATTTAAATCATGCTGCCTCCTAAAACCTGTGGATTTTTTACCACACTTTGGTCTAATCCTGTCAGCAGCCTTCTGCTCAGTCTGCATTTGTATGAGGGACAAGCTGTATTCTCAACTCTTTCTTAATCTCAAGAATTATAGGTGTGTAAGAATTCTCTTCTGTGATCTGGGGGATAGAAATTACCTATTGTGTGTCAGAAGTGGCTTCAGTACCTATCTCACTCCACACCAAAGCTCTGACAACAGGACCAGGATCAGAACTACTAAACTGGTGGGTTTTAAAAAGCAAATAAAAGAAAACCAACATAATGTGATACATTAAAAACGTACCATTATTTGAAAAGATTAAAAAAAACCCCAACAATATAATAATCTGGGTGTGTAGCTCAGTTGGGAGAGCATCAGACTCCTAATATGAAGGTCAAGGGTTTATGCCCCTGCCCAGGTACAAGTTTCGCCAGAGTTGGTTGATGGTTGGACTCAATGATCTGTAAGGTGCCTTCCACCCTAGGTGATTATATTTTTAATATTAGAAACTTATGACTGAAAAATGAACGTGCAACAGCTGACAACACATCATTGCTAAAGCCGGGTCTGGGAAGCTAGTAAACGCAGAGTTAAAGCCAAAAGTTCAATGTTAATTCTGCCCCATCAGCTCTGTACTTTAAAATGTTTCACATGGTTTATTTTAAATTCCTTGGTTTATCCAGGTGAAAAAAAAAATTTCTAGATAGAATTTCTCAGTCTGACACACACACACACAAATTTACCATATTCTATTTTTTTTTAAATGGATCTAATAAAGAAGTCCATTTTGAAGGAGTTCCATTTCATAATGGTAGATCTGTATGTGTCTGAAAGCAGCTGGTAGAAACTTAAAACTTTCTCAACTTGATATGATTAAAACATTCTGGAAAAACCTTTAACAGAAAAAGGCCAGGGTGTTCAGATGTGGTATTAAGTGGAGATGAGAGACTGGAAAGTGATTGCTTATGGATTTATGTCCTTCATCTCATTAAGTTCACCACTGTGGACAGTCATAATGACCAACAGAAGTTCATGTATTCTGAAGCTCTGCTACCAGCTGACTGATGGTTATGTGCCTGCTACTATGCCAGCCAGTTTATGCCAGACAGAGCACATGACATCTCCCCTGCACTTTTCCTTGGTGAACACTGATTTGAATCTTTTCCCCAGTAGCCAATTCACATGAAATTTAAAGGTACATTTGTCTTCCCTCTCATTTGTTGCAACTTGCTGAATGTGACTTGCAGGTCAGAAATGAAGATGACAGGTAAACTCAGTATCTTGCTCAATAGGGAAATCATCCTATACATAATCTAAATATGAAAACTGGAGATTAAGAGAGAGTATCAGGGTGCTATATAGATTTTTGTGGTCTTTTTAAATGGTTGATGTCATACACTATGTATCTATATGACAATTGAATGTCCAGAAGTACTGTGTCTGTGTAACTAAGAGAATACACCAATAAGAAAATACAAAAGCAAAAGCACAATGGTGTTTCATTGATCTTCCTCTACTTTCCTAGCCCACACAACAATCAAACAACAGGGAGTCTGCAATACTCATGGCTTCATTTAGCCGGTAACTTTTAAGTGGATTCTGAAGGTCATGACTTCAACAGAGGAAGCTGTATTTTCTATTTTGGTCTGGTTTTAATTTGGGTAATTTTTCCATTATATATAGATATTTATGACATATGTTAAAAGCCTATCCTGCTAAATTAGCTTTTTTAAAAAATAAAAATCTAATGGAGTTGTATTGGAAGTTTTCCATAAAATTAATGTTCCAGACTTAATGGATGTCTAAGGTATCATTATTAAAGGGAATATTACATAAACTAGAATCAGAGCCTTTGAATTGGTGATCTGATACAGTTAGATCGGAACTTATTGAAAGCTGGAGCTGAGCCAAAGTACCTAGGAATTCAATTTAAACACCTTATGGAGGTTAATGCTTTTACAGTATTTACTTTAATTAGTGTTTTATTAAATGCTCAATTTCATTCACATGCTTGTGCAAGAGCAGTGGTCAGCCTGTGAGTAAAGCAGGGATGACAGAGGTAAGATCACTTTTCTCTCTCTGTCAAAAATTTGGATCATCTCTATGATTTCTAGGATTATATTGCATTGGCTACATTACCAGATCACCGAGAAAGTGATACATAATCACACATAATACAGAATGTACTGTGGCCAACCAAGATTACCTTACAAAACTGTAGGTCTACACATTTTTTTTTCTACTGATTGCACAAATGCTTTTGCTGTACTGATTCACTTCATTGGTCTGCCCTCCTTCATAATGTAAATATGGACCATAATTCTCCTAAATTCATAGGATGCTAGAAGGTAAATGTATTATGCTCTGCTTGAGCCTAGAAGTTTAGGTGGCAGTTTATGGGAGGTAGGTAGCTGGAAATTATGGAGATAAGAAAAGGAATTGGGCACAGGTTTCATTCGTTTTCTGCATGTGCCTGCATCTCTGCCCCAGGGTGTCATTGGTGCTTTGCCTGGAAGAGCTCTTGCCACACTTCAGACAGGAGTACCTAGAAACAAGAATGCTGTTACAGCATTGTCTTAAGCTTGTGCAGTCTGTGGCCAC
The DNA here is from genome assembly GCA_013400935.1 of Turnix velox. Classification (NCBI taxonomy): domain Eukaryota; kingdom Metazoa; phylum Chordata; class Aves; order Charadriiformes; family Turnicidae; genus Turnix; species Turnix velox. The sequence goes on along the minus strand of VZTY01006179.1, from coordinate 75,955 downwards.
AAGCTTTTTTTCATCTGGTTAGCCTATAGAATCATAGAATAGTTTGGGTTGGAAGGGACAACAGGTACAATTTTGCTCTAAGGTTTATTTGGCTCTAATGGGTGGTGGCAACCAGACCTGCAACATGACTCAGTAGCAGGTGCTATATTATGTTAATCTCTTAAGCAACTAGAAGGTTCAACATCCAGTTCAATATTTAAAAGTACTCTAACATTTACATTTCAATCATAATTTTCCATGAGCCACCGCTCTTATGAGGAAGATAGAAAGTTGCCTTTAAGCCATTGTACATGATCTCCCAGCTATAAATAAAAAGTATTTCTGACAGCTCTGTGCCAGGATACAGAAATAGAGCTTATTGCATTTATGAAGCAACAAACTACACATAGCAGATAATTGTCACAATAAGACCTTTAGTGACCTTGAGAACTGCCCATACTTTAAATACTTTTATGGGACAGAACAGAAGCTAAATGTATAGGCAAGGCAGTAATGCTGTCTTTGAGATGCTGGCTGAGAGCCAAAGCTCTTATGCCACAAAGTAGTAGCGTAGTGTTCTAATCTTCTTCCTATTGACCCAAAGGCTGGAAGTTCCAGTCGTAACTTGAACACACTGATTACATGGCTATATGTTTATGAAAATGGGGGAGTACATAAAACTCACCAGGCTGAAGTGGAATAATATCCTTGCTACATTTCTCTCACCAGGATGAATGGATCACTACAGACCAGATCAGTCCAGGTCAGGGGCCAATTAGAAGAGCTTCAAGTGAGCATGGAAAGGCCTGGATGTAAGCAAGTGTCCTAGATGGCATTAATGTTGCTTGAGGGATTGCTAAGAAACAGCAGGGTGATTGTGCTAGTGGTGATAGTGCACCTGATATCTGTACAGTACCATCCTTCCACAAAGGATGCATCTAACACCATTGCATATAAAAGATAAAGGATAAAGCAGCAAAGCAACAAGGATGACTGTTAAAAAGCTGATGGATTTGCACTGTAAGGCTGGCAACTTCCATTCCACATCTCTGCTATTCAGGTAGATATTGTTTAAAATATTAATCCCTCTAAAACACATGAAAATTCCTGCCCTGCCTTGTAGATTTTGTTATTAGCAGGGGTTATTTGGCCTCGAGCAAGGCATCTTAAAGCAACGCTTTTGAGCAGGATACCAGGAAACAACAGAGTCTGAAAAATCATCTTCCAGATAGATAAAATATATCTAATCCTATAATAGCTAGCATGAGGTGTTTGGCAGACATCCCACAGCGAAAGAGAGCTGATCAATATTAAACATTTTCAAGCAAGTGAAGCAAAACAACAAGAAAAATAGAGAAAGCAGCCATATCTTGAGAGAAGATAGAAAGCTCAGGGTAAGGGAAGCAGAATTCATATTTGGACGCCAAGTTAAAAGCAGATTTTTTCAATCAGATTTCATAGCTGCTGAACATGATTAACAATAAGGACAGATATAACAGTAAGGACAGATATTTACCTAACTGTCTCACAAGGCCTCTCTGGAATACAGCTTTTGCCAGAGCTCTTCAGATTCCACAGCTGAAGTATCACATTCTTTTTAAGAGAGTAGCTCTTCACATATTCTTTCAATGTGATTAACGTACAGAAAGAAAGTAGCAACAAACCTCACAGTGCTTTAAAGTTTGAAAAAAGGAAGTAAAATTTATCCATTATGGAAAATTATTCCTTATCAGTTTTCAACTGCTGTTCCAAGAATTCCATCCACCAGACTTCAATATAATATTAGTTCTTAATTAATTCACAGAAGGAAACAACGTGGCTCATGCCATTCTAAATCCTCACGACAGTTTATGATGCCTGTCACACTTAAGTTCATTTGTGCTTTAAGTTTAATTCTTGGATTTTCTTGAATGAAAGGCTTGAGATCTTAAAGAACCATTCAGAAATGATCCTTAAGTCTTAAGAATTGCTTTGACATAAAAGTGGTATAAAAAGAGAGTGAACTGGTTTACAAAGAGAGCTAATGTAAACATATATATTATATCAAGTATTATATATATATGACTTCCTACACTTCATTCTTCCCCTACTTAAAATCTGAGATTTTTCTACATTCTTCTAATCCCTCTGTTTCTGTTTCCAGTGCCCTGAATGCCAGAACTTCGTATTTCAGATGCATGAAAAAGAAAGGATATTCAAATAACTTCAGGCATATTTCCTTTAAAACTCATTCTCAGTTCATACTGTTTCTTTTGTACTCTTCTTGACCAAAATATGCTCTTTTTTATCTTGAGGTTCTCATCAGGACAGGAAAACAGGGGATTCCAACTCTTTGGCAGAAATGAGACAAGTTTTTTAAGATTAAGTCCTTCAAGACCTACATGGAGAAGCAGTTAACAGAGGAGATTCAGCAGCTTTGGTGTAAGGAATGGGGCATCTTCTCCACACTTAGGATGTCACAAAGGGCCATTTGAAGTTACTCCTCTCCACATGCTGGTGCAAAGAACAACCTTTACATTTTCTTCTTTGTTAGTGTTTTCCTCACTATCCAGACGTGACAGTCTTTTTACATAAGTCTTTCTGCATTTTATGTCTGATTTTCCTGCTAATAAAGAGGAAAAGTTAGAGGCAACAACAGGCAACTTTCTATGTAGCTGTTCCCTGTAAACACGATCTTGTTACTGCTCCTTTAGATTGAGCTGAATTTCCCTCTTGAGAGTAAAGAGACGCTGTCCCTCAATGCATACCTCTTATGATGACATGAGCTTTAGTAGAAGCCTAGAAAACCTCCAACCATTCACTATGAAGGCGATTTTTTTTAAGAAAGAAGGTTTCTGTAGCAATTGGTAAAGAACAAAAGTTTTCCTGTTTGTTTCCTATGTATACTTGATTATATTATAGTAGGAAAAATTTAGAAAAATAAACCCTTCAGTCACATAGGAACAAAGTGGATGTAAATTAATACAACTGAATGTAAATTAAGAGATGCTGTGCAATTCCAAAGAAGAAAATTCAAAGGAACTCATCAGAATCCAAATAATTTTGTTGCTGTGTGTCTTGGTGAATGATAGCTCTGGGAACAAAATTCCAGGAAGATTTGTCAGTTAGTCAAAATAAATGCTTATAATTACAAAATGAAATTAGCTTTAATTCAATTGTCTCAAGATGGAATACAAAGTTGCAAGGGAGTAACTGGAGACAGAAAACAAATCATGATTGTTTACAAAGACTCCAAAGAGATCAGAGTAGTTTACCATATGCTCATTTTCAGGATCTTGGGAATGGCATGTGATTTTTACTGACATTCCCTGTAGAAATAATAAATGGGCTATTTTATACTTTAGTCAGAGATTTTCTAATCTTTCTAAACAATGACATTTCACCCGAACAGATATAATTCATAGCCTGATATAATTGTAGTCATAGTGTTAATTGTTGGAATAACTATACAAACCCCATATGGTACTTCTGAATTTAATTCAGAACAATAAACACCACCTAGAGACATTCTGAACAATGCGTTTATCATTCTGCTACTCCAAAATCCAGAGTGTCTACTTTTAGAGTGATGATACAGTTACTTGGCTCACTCTGCTACATTCCACAGCAATCAATTCAGTGAAGCAGCACCGACACCATTCACAGATAAACTGTACGTCACCTTTGTAAAACAAAAAATACATTCCCACTTCAGCAAGCATGTCTGTTGTATCTGATAGTCTGACTGCAGATAGTACTGAAATTGCATATTTATTCTTGACCATGACCTTATGAGGAAAGGGTGAGGGAGCTGGTTCTCTTTAGCTTGGAGAGGAGGAGACCTCAATGTTTAATGTACATAAAGGGTGAATGTCAGGAGGATAGAGCCAGGCTCTTCTCAGTAACTTCCAATGACAGGACAAGGGACAATGGAGGCAAGCTGGAGGTTCCACAGAAATATAAGAAAAAGCTTTTTCACAGTGAGGGTGACACAACAGGCTGCCCAGAGTGGTTGTGGAGTGTCTTTCTCTGGAGACATTCAAAACCCAGCTGGACGCCTTCCTGCATGACCTGATCTGTTCCTGCTCCAGCAGGGGGATTGGACTAGATGATCTCTTGAGGTCCCTTTCCAATCCCTTACATTCTGTGATTACCATGATTTGACTTGGTCATTAAAACTTTTGAACCCTTTAGGACTCAGAGAATCTCTAAATCCCAGTAGTGACTTCTACCACTTCAGCATCAGTAGTAATAGTATATATCACTGTTGAGGGCCACTTCAGAAGCCACACTTACAGTTCCCAGTTTGGAACAAGCTCCAGGATACCAAGTTCTTAATTGTAAGTCTTTCTGCCAAAAATAAGCACAGGCAAAAGCAACAAAATAGCTCAAAGATGATACAGCTATGGGAATTCCAAAATATTTTCTGTTTATGTCCTCTCAAAGTAAGACTGGCTCAGTGTTTAATCAAAACAATATCACAGTGAGTATAGCTGGCAGAAATTGGGAAGGAGAACCTGGAGAAATCCTATGGGCAATTCACATACTGAAAAGCTGTGGCTTAGGATGCAGACAAAGGCATTTAGAACACAAAACAGAAATTGATGAATTTTTTCAGGAACTCATAGCAATTAACAATAATACAGAAAGTTCTGAAGTTACATGGTTAAAGTTTAAGCTATAAAGGCAAATTCTGCATTAGTACTTTGTTCTTAAATGCAATTGCTGACAAACTGTCAGATCTCTACGAACGTTGTGATGAGCAACAGATGATGCAGGTTCCACCATTCCTCTTTTGTCTACTCTACCCTTGTTAGTTCCCAGAATAGGAAAAATGATCACCAGTGCTTAAAAAAAATGAAACCCCATGCCATCTGCTCTGCCTACCCATCGAGTCTTTTATCCCTTGAGCTAAGGAAGCTGCAAGGCAAGCCTCTCTCAGCTCCTGAGGGACCACCTACTTCAGCTCTGTTAGCTGTTATCTTTGGAAAGATCTGTAGGTCCCTGGAACTACTTCAAAGCTGCCTTTTCTAACAACACCCAAGAGTCTCCACACATTTCTGGGATATGCTTTTCTCAGTCACAAAGCTATCCTCTTTCTAGTATCTTTCCACCTCTCAGTCTTAACTGAGAGGTACTGCTTTGGCTCACAGCAGACCAAGACAGATTATTGGAAATAAAGTAAATTCCATTCCCAACTGATTTACTAGGATATAAATACTGGACCATCCCTCCCTTTTAATTTTCTATATGGTTTCTCAGAAATCAAGTAGATTAAATTACTTAAAAAACATGGCACATTCCTACAGTTGTTTCATCAGAAAATCTCATCTATATCTCACTTTTCAGAGCATGCAACCATTTATGCTTGAGACATATTGTACTGTTTGACTGAATCAATGATTACTAGTCATTTAACTGCCATCACAGAAAAATGTGTATCATATTTTGTCTATGCTATAAGTCTCCTCTAGTGTTTTGGATTTCTAGTTAACAAAAGTACATTATAAAGTTTTCTGTAGTGTTTAGTTTTTTACACAACTGATCATATCTTACAGTAAATAAAGATATAACTTTAATATGATGAAGTTAAGAAACAGAATAAAAACTTGGAAAGGCAAAATAAAGCATTAAATAAAGATTTATTGATGAGAGTAAATCACAAAGGTCATGTCAAGGAAGTTCTCTATCAGATCCTTATTACTAAAGTATAATAATTCTACGTGAAAGCATACTGTGTATCAAATTGACATCCAACATTCTGCACTTTGACCAAGAAATCAGGACAATGCCAGTCTATTATTTTAGATATTCTTATCTTTCCCCTTTTTGATTATTGAGATTTTGTCAATTATTTCAGTAAGGGTTTAATATCATTGTGGTTTTTATTGTAAGAAAGTAATACTAATCTTTCACTAGATCACCCGATTACTGTGATAGCAATGATTTGTACTTGGAAGCATGGTGGGAACCTCCAAATATGGTCAGATGTCATAGATACAAGCAAAGAAGGTCCTACAACTTTCCTTAAGACCTATTCGTAACCTAGGAATCGAATAGTTCAGGGTTCAGTTATTGCTGTTGAAAGTTGTGTTAAGTTAAATACATAATGCTCTTGCATTCAGATTCCTAATACTTGCTTTTCACTTAAGAATATAAGTAATAGAGATGTAATGAGATCTTAGCAAAAACTATCTTACTTCATACAATGTCTCTCAGTTTTTCTGACGTTTCCCTTGAAAATACGCAACAGCATTTGATCAATGAAAGGCTGGCAGGGTACCAGCATCAGCTCATCATCAGAGTTCTGGTTTAGCAGATTTCCTGAATTTCATTTTCCATGAGTCCCAGTATTCTATCACCTGCTCCCATTCAGTACACTTTTGTCAGTTCTTCACTGTTGAAAAAAACATTTTTATTAAGAAAAACAGCTAAGGGGTTTTTCAAGTTACAGACAACTTTGACTCATTGATTTAGTTGCATGTGATAGCTTTTCCAATTAAAATTTTTTATTGCAAAATTTGAAATAATCTTTATTTTTCTTTAGCTTTTAAAATCTTTTAAAAGTCCCTCATTGAATATGGAGTTAGTAAGATTTTTAAGCTGCCCATAATTTATCATACTATAACTGAAAACATACTATATGGAAGTGATTTGGTAAATTAAAAGAAAAAGCACACTTTCCCCAAAAGGTACCATAAGATGCTGTCAAATGTGACCTAAATGGTAACTTACCACAGGTTGCAGTAGTACAGTGGAATTCCTACGTTGACTTCTGACATTATCAAAACACCACTAAATACAGTAAAAACATAAAGGCCTTTTAGGAAGATGTTTGAGAGTACTGATGATGCTTCAGAGTAGGAGAAAGGACAAAGGAGGATTTCTGTGATGGAGTAAAAGCATTTCACTCCTTAAAAGCAAGAGAAGGGGCATACTGGTGGTAACTCTACTCCCTAAAAATATGCCCCTTCTCTAGCTTTCTCAATTGGAAAAAAGGAGAATTTAGCAAGAGTCGCTTCCCATGGTAAAGAAAAATGGAAAAACCAATACCAAAATAAAAACAAACGTTACTTTGCAGTTGATTTTTAGGAAACATAGGCACTCTTAACAGAACTTTGTACCCAGAGTAGCACCATAGGTTCTTCACCCAAAGTGTGCTCAGCAGATTGCCTATACAGTAGAAAACACACTGTAGCTTTTCAACTAAAAGGATCAAAATTAACAAAACTCAAACCTGTTTAAGATTAATTTTTCAGCAGTTATAGCAATGAATGTTAATTTGGTGACTACACTATTCTTTTGTATAAAATAATAGACATAATTCCTGTTTTGAAAAGAAAGTAGAATCCAACTTTAACCCCACATAATGCAGTATGAATTACTGACAGGTGAGATCAGCTGTGACAGGGGAAATTGTACAATGCTGTTTTAAATTACATTTATCAGGGAACTTTGACTTTTCTACCTATCATGTGATCACCTAATCCAGACTTTTCTTTCCAATTTCTTTGCAGCTACCATCTCTTTGAACTCTAGGCAATGTCAATGGAAACCCAATAGTAAAAAAAAAAAATAACAATTTTCTTTCTCCTGCTCTGCCTCTCCATCTGCCAGAATGTTATTTTTCCACCAGCCAGAAGCCCAATAGATGCAAACACCTTCTTTGGTTAGTTAGTCAACTGCCAATCTACATTAAATCACACATTTTGAATTAAAACTACTTACATCCCAATGGTCTTAAGAACTATTACTTTCACAAATATGTTAATAGTTAACATAACAGTTACATCTCAAGAATTAAAATTGCATTATCTGTAGAGTTTTGCTAGATATGGTAAAGTAATATACAGTCCTGGTGGTTTGGTGGGCCTAGATAAACATTAGTAGTTCACACCCAGAGCTCATGCCCCTAAGAATGTCATATTTGTCTTTAGGAACAAATGAATTGAAAGTACTATCTAGTCCTACTCCTGTTCCACCTGCAAATACAGCTCTGTGATTTCCTTTGTATTTCTCAGACTTAACTCCAAATAAACATATAAAGTCTCAGAAATTATTCAGAGGTTTTATGGTATTTGATGTTTCCCTTTATGTTTAATTATTGAATCAGAACCTCAGCTTCTTTTTCAGCCCACTTGATTTGCTGAGAAAAAAGTTGAGTAACTGTTTACATTTATTGATTTTAAGAGTTTTTTTGTGTTTTCTAATGCCATAGTTCACAAGATAAATTGGAGTAAATAATGATACTCATATGACATACAACAACTGTCTCTACATCAAGTAGAGTGAATTCACTGTGAGTAGAGAACTATGTATTTTCCATAGAGAAGAATGACTGGAGCACCCATAATTTTCCGGAAGCTAAACATCATAAACACTTGTTCCAAAATAAAAAGCCTTTTAGGTGATCCTGCTCTAAACTACTTGTGTAGGGATGGATGGAGGAGGGAAAAAGGAGATGAAAAATGATTACATTGTATCTTCTAGATTTTTATCTGCACATTTCTAAATTTTCTGGCCTATGATTAACCAGAAAATATATTTAGTGTGGAAGAAAAAAGGACCGAGTCAGTTGATTTTTACAGAGTCAAATTCAAATAGAACTAAATCAATATACATTCACTAAGAACCTGACCAGAAATAGTTGAGACTGACTTTGAATCAACGCAGCTAAATTTCCAGTGTGTGAAATACTCATTTAAGGAGAAAGTGATGGCTGAACAGGTCCCTCTATGAAAGCTGTTTTTTCAGTATTAGTTTCATGTTTCCCCCTCACTGCAGGCTGTGTGCTGATTATATGTTTCTTTCCAAACATTAGATGAACTGCTGGATCAGATGCTTGCAGTATTTGCTAGACCAGCAAAATGAGTTGGATATAATCAACAAAAAATTCTCTTGTGTTTTACATTTTCAGTGCTCGAAGGTCCTTCAACTAAAAAGCAGTCTTGCTGTCTATTTAGATTTGATTTCTGTTATTTGGGGCTGGACTGACATTTTTTTCTGCCTGACTGGAAAGGAATGCATTGAGGCTTACTTCTAAAACAAGAGGATATATACATTATAGTAAAGCACCTAAGTACATAGCAAGGAAGGACATTGCAGTTAGAGAGTAAAGAGCATAGCAGCAAGTATAAGCAGATCTTATAGGATGATTTCTTATTCTACAATAATTGATGTTAAAAATTGTCCTCCTGGCAGTTTGTTAGCAAGCATGATAGGATGGTCTGTTCTCAAAAGGAATCTAAAATGATAAATACTTCACAACAATTTCATCTGGCAAGGATAGTTTGAAATATTTGGGTGAGAGTGACTTAGTCTAATGATAAGGAGTAAATTATATCAATCAGCTTAGTGCCTGATAGACAATAATCCTTTGTCTTTAATAACTAAGAATCCAAAACACAGAAATTAACTTGGATTTTTCACAGATCTACTACATTATGCACATGTGATCAGTGATACACTCAAAGGCAAAATGCATTGCAAGGAGCATTCTCGGTTGTTCATTTGTGGCTATTCTAGAGAAGGACATAGGGGATGTGATTCACAGACGGAAAAGCCATTATGCTACTGCAGCTGAACCACAGAATGGTTAGAGTTGGAAGAGACCTTGAAGACATCCAACATCTAGTTCCAACCCACCTTCCACTAGACCAGGTTGATCAAAGCCTCATCATAACTGGCCTTGAACACTTCCAAGGATGGGCCATCCACAGTTTCTGTAACAACTTACTCTACTATCTTACTACCCTCTATATCTACCATCTTTCAGTTTAAATCATTACACCTTTTCCTATCACTCTTTACTCTTGTCAAAAGTTCTCTCCAGCTTTTTGTAGGACCCTTCTAGATTCTGTAAGGCTGTTGTAAAGCCACCCTGTAGCCTTCTCTTCTCCAAGCTGAACAACCCCAAATCTCTCAAACTGCAAAGAGGTTCTCTTCTCCAGCCCTCCAATTGTCTTCATGGCTATCCTCTGGACTTGCTGCAACAGGTACCTATCCTTCTTATTCTGGAGACCCCAGAGCAAGACTCCAGGGGGGTTTTCAGAAGATTGGAGTAAAGAAGCAGAATTACTTCCCTCTCAATCTGCTAGCCGTGCCTCTTTTAATGCAGGCCAGGTTGAGGTTGGCTTTCTAGGCTGCAAGCACACATTGCTGGCTAACATCCACCTTCTCATCCACCAACAGCTCCAAGACCATTACCTTGCACTTGTTTAACCTCATGAAGTTCACACAAGATCACCTCTTGGGCTAAGTCATGATTTGAAGCCTCCAGAGATTCAGAAAAGTGATTTACTTGTTTTCTTGAAAGATGTTGATATGAACTCCTCCCTATCAGTTCCCAAGCAAAGCTTCCTCTGTTGTATTAGTAAAGGTGACATGCTACAGGTAGATACCACTTTTTATATTGTATTTAGAAAAGACACTATTCTTACATTAGAAGCAAGATGTACAACATAACCAAAAGATTTGGAGCAATTTTACGTATGAAAGCAGACAATGCCCCTGCTTTACTTCCACCAGGTTCACCTTTATCACCTCATAATGCATAATACTGAAATAGATACTGTGTTTACAGAAGTTACAGTATCCATTTTAGGGAAGTAAAAGTAATAGCCAATTCAGAAAATGCTATATTGGAGAAATGAAATTACAGTATATTACCAGCTAAGGACAATTACAAAGTTTTATGTTTTATTCATGCAATTTACTGATGTCTTTGACCAGTCTGACATTATGAAGATTGAGTCAGTAAGAATTTATAGACAATAAGCAGAGTCAATGACAACTTGTCTCATTAATAAGAAATGTTGGATCACTAAAGAAATATATTTAGTCGTTTACCTGTCAAATCCTGTTTTTAAAAAATGCCATGAGCTGATTTCTTCTCCTGAGTGTATGGGCTCAACATATATTGTAGCCCCCAGGTCTTCTACCTCTGTCTGAAACTGGCAGATGGAAACATCAGTTTCTGTACTTCCTCTTAAGCCAACAATCTTAAGAACATGTAACTACATACATCTATGCAGCCTGACACTACAGCATCCCACCCTAACACAGAATTTCATTGAAATTTGACATTTGAAATAAAACACCCTACGGAGCATCCTTTACAGCCACTGTTATGGATAGGCTTTCAGATCAAGAAAACACTCAGAAAGTCAGATATTTTTGATATAAAAAGGTTAAAGAAGAACCATCACCCCTTGAATAGATTTGAGGATGTTGCATGAAGCCCATTTAAAATCAATACCATGTTGTCAGAATAATTTGTTTATACATCAAATAAGAACAGCAAGAACTAGGATCACCTTCGCTCATGCCTTTCATACTCTCCCGACCCCCTAAAATTTGATGGTTTTGGCACCAGGAGAGAGCTTTATAGCATTCCAAATTATTAGATAGTATCCATTCTGTCCATATCTTATGTTGGAAAACATTAAGTTGGCATGACAATGAATGGTTGCCAATACATGCATCTCCAGACCTTGAAATGAAATAAACCCAGCTCAAATATACTGACTAAAAATGAGAAATATTTGCAGATTAATAAAAACAATGCCTTAGTTGTCTGTGTCATGTTGTAATTTGTAACACTTCATAAGATAAATTAATCTTTGCACTTCAGCTTTAGATTAAGTGGGAGTAAAGAAATAATACAACACATAACCACACAACAGCAAGTCTTGCCTACCCACATGGAAAGCATTTTATAGAATTAGGCTTCATTTTCCTTTCTGAACTGCAATTTATCACAACAATACACATATAGATTTATGTCTGTTTATGTATATATGAGTGTCTGTGGGATCATATGTAATGAGCTGTAATAATGAAGCACATATCAGCACAAGGAATATTTCCATGGCTAAGAAACTCTCCTACAGACAATGATAAGTTTAGCAATGTGAGTAATTTTAATAGACGTACTACTTTGGAACAAGCCTTTACCATCTGTTCCGCCCTCTAATCACAAATGCAACAAGAATGTAATCCACAATTGCATCATTAAAAAGATATATGGAACTTAATGTATGTTTCTGCACCCCATTAATGTAGCATGCATCTGCTATGCTTTCCTCTTGCTTTATAAACTCCCAAAAAAAGCCCAAAGAAAACTTAACAGATAAAATTCTCTCCATTTGCATTTTTTCCGTAGAAGTCATTATTCATCTAAGTAAGATTACTGAACATATGTGGAATGCATTTGAATGCAAGTGCGTGCATGTCCCATGTAAGCTATTTTTGTATATGCATTTAAAGAGACCATAAACAATTCCTCTAGGTATTTGGACATATCAACAGACAAAGTGCTCTCAGGTCTTCACAAATCACAAGCAATTGAACCAGTAAATCAGGGCCAGCTTTCATACAGTCTAATAAAATAAGGTGCTGAATGTTATTAAACACTTCAAGAGAATTAACTTAATCAAGAGAATGAGAGGTAATGGCTTATTTTGGAAAACGTACAAAATACATGGATATTAAACCCCAAATCACAGCAGAAACATCTTACTGCACATACTTCACTACCATTCTTACCAGACTTAGAGATCTCATAAGTCTTAAGTTCGCACAAACCTGAAAGATTGTCCTTCACTAAAAGCACTTACCAATCATCAAGTTAAATTTAAAACAACTCCGTATGTATTTACATAACTTAGACTTTACCACCTGTAAAGCACTTTCACAGCTATCCATTTGAAATTACTCAGGTATGGCACTTTCTATCACATCTTGGACTGCAGGACAGATATAGTTTTGAATGCATGTTCCCAAATCACCCTATTGAGGCATAAATATGCTTTTCACAGAAGTGTATGATGTACTAGAACCTCCATTTTGCAGATGACAGAATATACAAGAAAAGACAGCTCTTGCAATTACAGCCTTGCAGAATAAGGAGATACAATCCAAGTATAGAAAAGCATAAAGGTTCTTTCAAGCTTTCCGCATTCTTTGGGGGTGCCATGTTTTAAAACTCATAATGAAGTACTTATTTTCAACTAAACAACTCAAAATAAGCCTGCAATGTGTATCAGATGGAAAAAGCTGAAAACTCAAGCACACAATACGGGGAATTATAAAGATAATGTTGCTACAGTAACTCGCCCACATCACAAATTCTGGGGTTTCATGATGTTCCTTCTACAATATAAACAGTAATCTAATAAGGAAAAAAATTAACAAGGAAATGGGGAGTAGAGAGAACTGCAAATACAAAGTCAGTGAGTTACAACTGGTACAGGCCTCCTAATTACTATTTTATTTTTTAAAAGGAGAATGTAGACATTTCAGAGATTTTGAAAACAAATTGTTCAGTTGACAAGTTCTGATAACATTGGTTGATTTTTCCCTTCATTGCCAATCCTTGACATTTCACTAGAACAAAGCATAAAGCTGGGTTTTGGGTTCCCTTCTATCTCTTACATTCTTTCATATAGCAGCAAAGCCCATGTAACAGAGAATACCTTTGGTTGCTTGTTTACTATCTTGTACGCATTTGGGGACAAAAAAAACCCAACCTCCTATTTCTGTTGGAGCAGACATTTATGATAAATCAAACATATAGAGATCTAGTTTGAAAATCTGGCCATTTAACTAGATGCTTAAAAGTAAAGCTTTTGAAAAAAACGTATCTCAGTTCTTGGTGCACAATCCTTCCAAAATCTTAGCATTTGTTTTTCAAGTTAACCTAGGCTTCTGCTGTGATTTATGATACAGTAGAACGAGAACATCTGCAGATATATTCACAAAAGATTCACTTTTAGATCTGCCTTAATAGCTGCAGACATCCTTCCACTCTGCATTCAAGAGCATACAACCAACCTGTCCAAGATCTAATGTCTTTCTGAAAAACTGAGCATAGATACTTCAAATGTTCAAGCCCATCCCACTGTGTCTATGCACTGTCACGTCAAGTCCCTCCTCAGCCTTTCCATGGAACAGGACACAAAGTCCAGAGGAATTCAATGTGTCCATTGCAAAGGAGAAAGACATCGGATTTTATTTTCTTTACTTTCATCTCATGTCTTATTTAAAGACAGACTGAACTAATGCAAGTATTGTTAAGCTTCATTAAAACACCAGCACATTTTCTAAGCTTTATTAATTAATACTTGAGTGACAAAGCTAGTGAGACAAAAGTGCAAATCAGCACTTAAAAACCAGCTCTACACACTTTTCAGCTTCCCTCAGAATTGAATAGCATTACCAAAAGGAAAAAGAGATTGTAGATCCATCAAGAACTAGGTCCACAATTTCCTAGTGATGGTATCTTATAGCATGCAATTCACAGAGGTAGAGAACTGAATGTTTCTACATGTCTCTGTTGAAATCTGTTTCCTTTTAAACATTGTCTTACAATGTTTCCTTTTAATACCTTACCGAGGAAAAAAATACTTATAAACAAAAACGCAGCACACCTAGATTAAACAAAAGCTCACAGAGCTTAAAAATTACAGGGAAATGAAAATACCAGCAGGTGTTCCTCCTCACTTTGTACTTCAGTCCAGTAAAATAAACCATCACACTACATGGAAGAAAGTGTGAGTCATTGAACATTGTAAATTTTCCTAATGTATCACGGCTACAGAAACACCTGTGCTAAACACAGTAACTTTGCGCTAATCCTCTGTGAATATTGTGAATATTTCAACAGCCCTCCAGTGTTTTCTTTCCTTACCAGCACACTGGGGTGGTCAGTGTTTTACTTTCTCTCCCTCTCCACATGCTTCCAGCACTTGCAGGTTTGAACTCAGCCGGGTGCTTGACCACTGCCTGGCCCCTGCAGAGCTTCCCCTGGCATGTCAGCTGCTCTGTTCAGAGGACTAGCCTCAAGCACCAGCAGAGCCAGGTTTAAACATCTTTCACAGGTATCATGAAGCCAAAGCAAGTGCTTTTCTGCTTCTCCTTCAGTCCAGCAAGACACAGAGCTACCATACCAATGCCTTTTTCCTCTTTCCCTTTTCTTTCCCCACATAAGAAAAGGTGGTACAACTCAACTAGCTAACAGTCTTGTTCCTCAAAATGGCAGCTTATGCAATATATTCGAAGAAGCATTCTCACACCATTCCTTGTGTTCATGAAAGCCAAAGAAGGAAAGCAAGCAGAGGATGATCTCACCAAACACTGCTTGAGGGAAAACTTAGTTAAAAATCACAGAGGATGATACCCGACTACCGTTCCTGAAGAGTAGCCATCCCAGGTCCTGCTGGCCTAGCTGCCTCACCCACACACACAGGGTTCCTCCGGTACAGCCCTGCCTCTGGGTTTCTCTGGGGGAGCAGGTGGAAGGCTTGAGAAAGCCTCTGGAACCTTCTGGAGCAGCCAGCCCAGCCTCACAGCAATCCCTCCAGCCACTCAGCTCAGGCCCAGGGCAGGGAGGAGAGTGATTATAAAGCTCAGCTGTATGCCACCATCCTCTCCAGGGGCTGAGAGGGGAAAAAGCAAGCCCTGAGGGAGCCCAGCAGCACTTTGTGTATGTATGAGGGAGGACACATTCCTTCTGGGCACCTGCAGCCTCCCCAGCCTGTCCACCATCAACTAATTTATCTACATGATAATGAGCACAGGCTGGAATTGCCATTACAGATCACTTGAACCTTATACTCAGGATGTAAGCAAATTTCTAAACTTAAGGATAATGACAAGATCAGAATTTGCAGAGCAAAGGCACACATTGTTTTGTACATAGGCCCAGTGAAGGGCACTACACAGTTCCACAGCACAGCCACTGCTAATCCCAGGCTAATAAACTGGCAGTGGTTAATAATACTAATGGCCTGGTGCAACTCAGGGGAGCACAGTGGGGAGGGAAAAATTAAAAGGACACACAAATCAAGGGCTATAGCACTGCTGTTTGCAAATAGATTACATGCAGCTAAACTGCTGTTTATTGTGCCACTGACAGTGGTGCACTGACAGTGCTGAGAATGAGCCAGGGAGACAAAATCAGACTCCCTATAGCTTGCAAACTTCACAGTTTATATGTCAGCTCTTTTCTAAATTCAGGTTTTACATCAAAGAAATCCATGGTTTACATCAGTAAAAAAAATTAATTACTTAGCACTTGAAGAATTGGTTATCCCTCATTACTAGAAAGATTTAATGAAAGGCTACAAGCATTCCTGACCTTTCCCCCAATTTGGAGCTCTTGTGGTTAGTTCTTCACCTTGTTCCAGCACCCACACATTACACTTTATCATTAATGATTTTTCTATATCTGAACATAACTATGTTATGTAAATAATGTAAATTATTTACATAAATTATTTACAAAAAAAAGAATGTAAATAATCACTAATCCACAAAGTATACTCCTCCTTCACATACAAAACTTTTTTTAGTAAAAATAGTCTTGTTGCTCTCTGTAAAATAAACTTCCCGTAAAACCCCACTGGACAGGTATTGATTACATAGAGCAAACAAAACCAAAGAAAGGGAGCAGGATTTCTGGATGGAAACACTATGGCTAGGATTAATAAATACATGATTCTGTGGCAGCATTTTCAGGAGTATCTGTATCATTTTTGAGCTTCCCACCACTGCATTTCAGGGATCTGCAGTTACTCTGAGATCACCACAACTACTTTTAGATTGGCTGAAGTATTATAACATAGGCTTTATTACCTTACTCTCAGCTGGGAGCACCCCAACCCCAGAGAGGTGTTCCTCCTCCCTGTGCAGAGTGAGGCAGATAACATGGAAGTGTTTGAGTGCAGCCCACAGTGGAATAATTTTCTATGAGGTGGTAAGAGTCTCTTTTGGAGAAGAAGATGGAGCAGGACAAATTTCCTCCAGCAAAGCTGGCAATTCAGAATCTCTCCAACTACCTTCTCAGTTTATAGAGACAAGCTGATCCCTTCTTTCACATTTTGACAGACAGAAAGCATCTACAGTACTTTTTTTAGAAAATATGTATAGTATAGAAAAATTTACTGGACAAAATTAGGTATTCTCTTATCCACAGTCACAAACTGTAGGTAAGCCTATGTCTGGCTGTATTAGTACAGGTCAACCACTATGTAGCACTTCACTATATACAGTCTGTCTCAGATTAATTTCTTTATATGGCAAAGAGAAAATTTTAAAATTCTTCCACTTCAGGAATATTATGGTGCTTCAGGAAACATTTTGGAACAACAATCCATATTCAAAGACCTCTTTCAAAGGGCTGAACTTCAGAATTAGGGTCTTGAGTTTCACATTTCAGACTGCAAGGTAAAATAATTACAAGTAATCAATTATGCAACTGACATATGCAAGGATTTTGTTTTCCAACATAATTAGAGTTCTTTCAGGAGTTATCCAAAGCTATTGACAAGCAAGATCAATAAATCTACTGCTACTGTTGGTTCAGATCTGATTCAGAACTTACTTTGTTGAGGTTATGTCTGGATGTCTTACTTTTTCTCACTCAAGCTCATCCAGACAAGCTCAGGCTGTTGTCTTAACCAAACCATATCAAGTCTAACTATGATGCCAATAATCTCTTGAGTCACTTAGCTTTAATTAACTCTTGTGAAAAAGGAAAAAAAAACACAAACACAAAAAACCCAACCAAACAAAGGAATTATTATAAGTCAAATTACATTTTGTTTAATCATGAACTCTCTCCATGAATACTTGAAATACTAGGTGTTTCAGCAATACACACAGGAACCTGGGCTGAGCAACAGCCAAACCTTAGGAGACTGTTTATAATCTGCTCAGCAGGACACACAAACGCATTCCATAAATGGACTGGAGGCCATGGAGAATACTAATTGCCAAATATATTTTTTAAACTCAAACATGTTTAGTAACACCTTTTCATGATTTACCTGCTGATTAATGTTTCACTCTATTAAAAGTATTGCCCTGTGCTTTGATAGATGGTTTGGTTTTTTTTCCTTTCTTGACCTAGACATACCATCTACAATTTAGTTTAATATGCCTTTAAAATCTTGAATAGTTTTCTTGCTTTTCCCACACATACTTAATTTATTTTCCTTTGCTACCTTTTAATAAAATAAAGAATATGAAAAATATTTTCATATCTTTGTAGCCTGGATGTGTAGTTCAGTTGGGAGAGCATTAGACTCCTAATCGAAGGTCAAGGGTTCAAGTCCCTGTCCAGGTATAATGCTTGTTAGAGCTGTGTTAATAATTGGAATCAAATGATCTGAAAGGTCCCTTCCAACCTAGATGACTATGATGCTATATGATGAATCTAAATTATTCTCATCATCTCCAGCTACGCTTGCATGGAAATCTACAAGAGGAGAACCTACATGCAAGGGAGTGATATTCTTCTCTATTAGAGAACTTAAGCAACCAACTTACTTTGTCAGTCTAATGGCTCTATGGATATTCCCTGCATACATATGCAGGGAGACATCCATTTACAGAAGCTTCTTTACATCAAGATACTCCACCTTCTTAGACACAAGAGTCAAGGGTGTTGTTTCACATAACTGCTGGGAAATCTTATGTAGCGGCTCACATGGAACAACATGCACTTGTTGTCAAGGTAGGGATGTAAAATGTATAATGGAACAGTTGGAAGAAAGCTAAGAAAATCTAAATATATCATGGTGGCAAATTCATATTATCCAAAATAAGAACAGTTTAAATGAAGTTAAGCCAATTTTTTGCTTAAGAAAATTATGGGGATTACTGTATGTACATCATTCAAAGTACCATTTAAAATACTTTTTTTAAGGAACTGACTCTTATAGTATTTTGTCTATAGAAGCTGTATTTTATTTCTTATTCTATCACAAGGTGTTTTCATGAACCAAAGAAAACCCTTACAAAACAGTCAAAACATTACATTGCTTATGTAGATTTGATATCGCTATATAAGCACTGGAAGAATTTTGGGTAATAGCACCCAGTGGGGCATTTTAATGACACTATTCACTTCTTTTTTGAGTCCTTAGCATAAGAGTACTTCTTTCCTCTCTGGAGATACTGATGTTTTGTCCTGGTTTTGACAGTAAAGATAGCACAACTATACAACCCTGTCACCAATTCAGTTTCCCAGGGATTAAGAGATGGGATAGCGTTACAGCATTCTCAAAGAGGGTCAGTACTGAGAAGCTGAGTTTTTTTGGTTGCCCCGATGCAGCAAACCAAACAGGCTGTGTTTCCAACAAGCTGTGATTACCATACAAATAACTTTAAAAACAGTTGTAAAATATCTTTCAAGTCAGCAATGTCAGTGCCAAAAACCTGTCTGGATTTAAATTGCACATCACATATTAAAAGTGTAATCTACATAGCACATGTAAACCAGAAAACATCTATGATACCCTTATTTTCCCCTGGGGAAAGGCACAAAAATTTTGCCATGGTAAAAGTGCAGGTGGTCATGTTGTTGAACATTACATTTCCAGAACTGGAAAAGTTGAATCCACATTCCAGAATGAACTGAGAATCATTATACATATTACAATTTTTAGAGAGAACCGTTACACTCTCATTTTCAATGGATGTGTTAGTTGAACTTGTGACTTTCAGTTCCCTTCTGGTAAAAACATTGTTTTGCAATTTGAAAGCACTACAGACACAGCACATTTTGATGTTAAGCCTTGCATTTTTGATTTGTGGTACTACTGTTTTGTAAAAGCTGCTCTTTATTTTTGAATACTCTTTAAATCGCAGTACATTTTAATGTACACAAGTAACAAAAATGGAGCTGTGTATGCATAAATGCTTGCAGACTTGGGGCCTATATTTATTCCTTCCATTTTTGTACTTATGAGATCTGCATCATGTTAAATCATGTTATGAGCAATTTGTGCAGCAAAAAGAGGCACATAAACCTTCGCAGGTTAAATAGTGAAGTAAGGATTAATGAAAAGTTATTTCTATGTTCTTGTGTTTTTCCCTTCGATTGTCTGGTCCTACTGATTATTTTTACAGCAGATCATTAACTACGCATTTATTGGAAAATTCATGAGTTTTGAAAAAACAGTATCGCTTTGTAATTCTAACACCAAGCATCAGCATTAGTTGTTCGTAATTTCTCCTCAATTCAAAATCTAGCACTATATTACTTGAATTCCAACATTAACTTTTGACTGGTGTAAAGTATCTAATATTTATGCTGGAGTTCATCTACCAGTATGTTTTCATTCTACCTGTTTATTATATTTTCACACATTTTTTCTCAATTTTCTGCCACAGAGTGATTATGAATTTTTAAACACTTAACTATACACAAATTGAGACCAGGGGGCCAATTTAATGTAGGTCATTTACATCAACTACAGTACAAAAGATCACAAATCAAGGAGTTACAGCAAAATAAGGCATATTATTTAATGGAAATGATGTATTCATGCCAGCAGAGATAATGATAATTATACCATAACTTACAACATTTCTTATGTACGTAACACTTGCCATTACTTTTTGTCCTTTGAATTACATCTTGAGAAAAGATAAAAACATTGATTACCATGCTCAGGTTCCCTTTTAACAATTCTAAGAAGTAGCCAAATGTTACACTTTTAAATATAGCCTATGAACCATTTAAATTTCTCCACAGCCAGCTTTTGAGCATACAACACAATTCTGATATTGTTCAGTTATATTCTTGCACTGTATATCCAAGATGCAGTACAATTGCATAACATTGGGACTTTTGAATGGAATACATCAAGTAATGATTTACAAATTGGATCAAAACAAAAGAAACTTCTGTGTTGGTGACCTCAATCAGTCATGTTGCTATTCATATTTGAAATAAAAATATGATTGATTCCATTTTCATTTCTAGGCCTGGCATAATGAATCCCAATGGTGTGCCCTGGAAAAATACCTCCTCAGTTTGAACACATACCCTGTGATATTAAAAATAAATATTCTTGTAATACGTTACCCAGAGTCAACTCTGTATATGATATCCCATTACATTAAGAGACTTCCTGATATAATCAGCAAACAGACAACAAAGATTGATTAATCAATAAGTGGGCATGGCCTTATTACAGTGAACAAATTAGACATGTCAGGATATATTGCTTTATAGGCAAGATTTTTTTCTTTACAAGTATTCTCCATAATTGATTGTCATGACCTTTGGCAATACTGAAAAACATCCTCAATTAATAGGCTACTTCTGAAAAACAGATCACAGTGGGGAGAAATATGTATTTATTATTAGGCTACACTGAACTAGCTGCCTTTTGGGGCAGGGAAGAGTTTTTTTAGTTGCAGTCATTTTTTAAACTCAAACTGACTAAAAGAAACAGTATTTTTCCATCAAGTCAGAGTAGGGAATGATTGCCTCATTGGGAGAGGCTGTTGTCAGCTAACCCAGAATATTTCAAATAAATTTGCAGGTCAGATAAAGATAAACAGCTCAAATCTTGTCTGTCTTCCTCCTAAGACAATATGCCATCTGCCATGAAGACCAGATGAGTTCTCTGGTGCTAAACTAGCTTGAGAGCTTCTCTCTAAAACTGGCAAACATACAGTAAAAAACTTCAATCCATTTCAAAGTGAAGGAAATAAGGTTTACCCTTCCCATCCAGCCTTGTGTCCAGCTGTTTTTATTAGTTTACAGGCTGTAAACATTTCAATGTCCTGAAGGATACTATGCCTGCAAACTTCTTCCTTAATTTTTTTCCTATTTATAAATGACAGCTAATTAAGACTTGATTTTAGTTCTTTTTCTGGTAGACACAAGTCCACTGTTTTTGTGCTGTGCTGTGATCAAGTGTCACAAAAACACTGTAAAGTCCAGAGGCTGTTAATTTAAGCAACTTTCCTGTTTCCTGCCCACCCTCCACCACTCTTCCCATTCTCAGTTCAAGAATTTATAGAGCTATTTTAAATGAAGGACTGGGATTAGTCATGATTCCTCCACAATAATTGATTGAAACCTTGCACAAACTTTGAAGTACAGCATTTGCATAAACTAGTCTAACAAAAAAAAAAAAAAAGAAAAAAGATAAAAAAAGGAAGTCATGATGTCTGCTCACCCTCAGTGTAATGTGACCTATTCCATTCTGTATATTATTAGAGAACAGTTCCTTTGGAGCACTAGTAGAAGTCAAAATAATGCAACATATAGTTACAGGTACAGAATCTATTACAAGCTGCTTTGTCAGCCCCTGTCACTTTTCACAGACATATCTGAGATACATTTTAAACTAGATGCTCACATGTTTCTGTCTTGTCCACCATGAGATTGCTGAGCAGATGCTTCAAGGCAGGTTGATGCATTTGCACAATCTATCATCTTCTACAGACGACACAACAAAACAGTTCTTCCTTCCCTTTCCTCTGAACAGAGTGAAAGGGGCAACAAACTATGGAGATGTATTACAGCCACAAAGCTGGCTGAAAGTGTTTGCAGAACCAAGTCAATGGTGCAGAGAAGCAATTCCTAAAATCTCACACAGCTTCATACAATTCAGGGGAACGCTCTAAGGCAAGCTAGTACAACATAGTGATTTTGTCACAGGCTACAGTGTGCACTGCAGAAAGGAAAACAGACAGCCCTATGATTTGGATTAATAGTATAACCCTCTGAGTGTAAAGATAATTGCTGGTGTAGACATTATCCATGCATCAGTTTTAACAGATCAGCATCAAGTGAGCTAATCTTATACTCAATACAGCAATTGACGACAACTGACATACATCAGAGCTCTTCAAAAGCACAGATGTCCACATCTTTCTCTCCCACACAACCACAAAAACCTCCTAACCAAATGTGAAATAATTCTAGTCAAGTTATTCACTGAAACAGAACCAGTTATATGCAGTTATCTTTTAGGTAATTCATGTTCCTAAATAAATCAGAAGGCCTGTTGAAAAAAAAATCAATTTTTAACATCAGTGAAAGAAATAAACCTGGTTATTCAACATCCTCAGACTTATTTTTCTCTACATTTTGTTGATGTAGCCACTGATATAAATTTTTTTATTCAAAAAAGTTTTCTTTGATCCCACCATAGAGGGACAACCATCTTAAGCTGACTTATTCCCTTCCAGGTTTGAGAATGTAGACTTTAACACAATTTCAAGATTTTACTACTACATACACTGTGATAACACCAAAAAAGGACCTATTTACCTGAAAATGACTACACTTTGGATTCACTTCTTTCAAGGATGTAACAAGCACTAAACATAAGGCAGATACGCAGATCACATGTACAACAGAAAGACTTCAATACATTGACTTTCATGAAGTGCTTCCAACTCATTCTGCAAGGACATGATGCACACTATTAAGAACCACAGTGAAACGATACTTAAATTTAGTACCTTTTAGAAAGGTTCTTTCTACATGAAGGTAAATACTTTATTTGATGAGCATGCTCATTTTCTTTTGTATAGTCATTCACAGATACTTTATCAGAGATACTGATCTAAAAATATCACATGAATTCCATACAAAGCCTAAATGTAGAATTTATGAAGCTACACACATCAAGTAGATTCATAATTATCACCAGCAAAACTTGTGGTAAAAATGCAAATTGAAGTTTTCATCCTCAAGAAAAAAAATTCTTACCAGTAATTTATTACTATTATACCTCCAGAGGAAATCTCAGAGCTAAAATTTAAATGGAAAAAACCCACATACATATCTTAATGAATTATACTTCACAAATATTAGCTATTTCACCTTCTTATTCTATTGATGTGTGATGTTTTTTTGAATACATCAGCCTTACAGTGATGTTCATGCAAAAACCACTTCAAACAAATAAAGATGATATTCATCTATCCATCAGGAACATCTAAGTGGGGTTAGAATCAGATGTCAAGAGCATACATATGTTTGTGTATTTCAGTATTGTACCCAAGCTACAAAATAAAGTTGTATGAGAAATAAGAACAGAGTAAGATATTGGTTCATTCTGTGTGGAGATGATTAAGAAAAGGAAGATCAAAAAAATTAACCCTGTAGAAAGGAAAGCATTGAGCAGTGTTCTTAAAATTACACTTGGAAAAAAATGTCACTAATATAATAAATCTGAAAATTAAAGAATAATTTACAAAGGTGGTGAAATGATAAAAGTCTAAAGCAGAATAATACTGTTTCCTTTTCTTTCAAGTTGTGCAAAAA
>VZTY01006179.1:34743-51081 GCA_013400935.1 Turnix velox | reverse complement strand
GTGGGATTTGGGGGAAAATGGGTTGGTAAAGGGTTGGCAGAGGCAGGAGGTGGGGGGAAAAAGGGGTATCCCCCCTAAACGCAAACTGAGGGGGAAAATGGAAGGATTTGAGTGTTCACCATGAGAGAGTGAGACACTGGGACGGGTTGTCCAGAGAGGTGGTGGAGGCTCCATCCCTGGAGACATCCAAGGCCAGGCTGGATGAGATATCAAGCAACCTGATCTAGTGCAGGATGTCCCTGCCCATGGCAGGGGGGTTAGAACTAGATGATTTTTAAGGTCCCTTCCAGCCCAAACCATTCTATGATTCTAATATAGCACCTGATGTGGTAAACAAAGGTCCCCACTTCAAGAATAGTTCTAAAAGTTATTTAAAGCCAGCTAAAGAAATTATTTGAACAGAGTTTTAATTTACTTTTCAACAGAGCTTGCATGGTCCCAAATAGCATTGTAACAGTTATCTGTCTAGCTTTGTTGGACCTGTTTCCTCAAGGTGAAAAGTCTGGATTCTTTGTGACATGTCATCATTTTCATTGCCAGCTCACAAGCATCATGCCTGTGTTTGCAACTGCAAAAGCAGGAAAAGCCACCTTGGTGACTGCTAAACAAAGATCCTTTTTAGGAACTACTGATGAGGAATTTTTGAGTTTCTTGAAAGAAATCAGAAATACCTGTGGGCAGATCATTGTATAGTAAAGACAGTCTCTAGGATCACAGTGAGCTCTGAGTTTCTCTGCTCTGAGAAAAACAGCCCATCTGCCTCCAACTCCAAACACACCAAGTCCTGCATCTGGACATCCAGTTACAGATTTTTTTGAAATAGAGAGTGTAAGTTCAAATACAGAACATTTTATTGCTATTTTACATGGCTGTAAACTTTGTAATTCCTCGTGGTGCCTCATTAGAGCAAAACACAAGAATTAAAGTCACAAAGAATTAAAAACTCTTCAAAATGGTGGTTTATCCAAGATAAAATTAATCTACAGCTATTACAGACAAGTATTCAGCTTATGACAACATGACTGACTTCCCTACTGACTGACTCTAATTTTCAGATGTTTCCTTCTAGAACCACATTCCAAGGCATTAGTTCAGTTCTGACTCAAAAGGAAGAGCACCACCCACTGAATTAGCTCCTGTGGCATCCTGCATTTTCCTTAGAGAATCTCCTCAGCCTAAGGTCTGGACATTTCATCTGATTGTAACCCCAGGCTAGACAAATAAAGTATATGTATGCATACATAATATACACGTATATACGACACATATGGAAAAAATATCTTTGCCACATGAGACTGAAGGCTAGTATAGCTCTTAAAGGAAAAAAGTAGATAATGTATAAAACATGCGTGCTGCTTTTATGCTATTCCCTTTCCTTACCTTTAATAGATAACCCCGGAGAAAGCAATTTATTCTTACTAAAAACAGCAGCATCTCTTGTAAAAGATAAATGCCAAATTATATAGTGAGCAGGAAAAATACAAGACTGGTTGTTAGCCCATTGGAAATACATTACTTCTTTTCCTCCATAGGTTTTCCTTTCTTTTTTTTTTCCCTATTTTAAATACTTTCTCCTCTTCCTGAACTAGGAAAATGCTGGCAACGGCTATCAAAAAACTTCACGCAGAGATAGAAAGATAAGGTTTTCAGTTGGATTAAAATTTAAGTTCATCTGTTAAAACTCATGGCTAATGGGAAGGCTGTATGAAGACACCTACCAGTGTCTCCTGCTCCCCAGATAAAAGAATGAAAAGAATTATATCAGGCATCTTGGTTAAATATCTAACAGCAGTTTAGTTTCAAGAATTCAATACTGAAGGAAGCAACCTGTTTGTTTAAATTGCTATCAGACCAGTAGGGGAAATAGGTTTTCACTGGAAGTTGCACTGCATGTAGAAATTCAGAAAGAAAGAGTACAATACTCTCAAAAAGCAAAGTGTCAGTTGCAATAATCCTCCTTTCCTCCATTGCTGCAAGGCAACAGTGATATTAGAAGAAATAGGGTTTCTCATAATACAGCAATGCAATATCGGCTCCATCACTAAATATTTGTATAGCATTAAATAACATTCTCCATTATTATGCTCCTCAGGAGTCATTCATGATATACATAACAAATCAATAAATTAGTAGTAATGCCTTGCAAAGCTAGTACACTTTGAAAAAGAACATACACAAGGATGAAAATCCTATTTACAGGGGAAATAATGAAGGTGTATGATGGAACTGTGCTATATATAGCTAAACGCATCCCATTTAATTACTATACCAACCATTTCTGTTCTCAGAAAAAAAATTTACCCTAAAAACATCATTTTTATCTCACAATACTGACAGCATTATAATCTCAGTCAGTACAGTATATTCTGTCGACATTAAACATCATTACACAGATTCACCAGTTCATATTAGAGGGAGATAGATTTAGACTTAGACATAAGAAAGAAATTCTTTACAGTGAGGGTGGTGAAATACTGGAACAGGTTGCCCAGGGAGGTTGTGGATGCCCCATCTCTGGAAGTGTTCAAGACCAGGCTGGACAGGGCACTGGGCAGCCTGGTCTAGTGGGAGGTGTCCCTGCCTATGGCAGGGGGGTTGGAACTCGATGATCTTTAAGGTCCCTTCCAACCCAAACTATTCTATGATTCTATGTTCTAGTCATTTTACCTATTCAGGAGATATAGTGAAGCAGTGAAAATTGGCTTTTCTTGTCAGCAAAGTAATGCCTAGTCTCAGAAAGGTTCAGTTTTTCCTCTTCAAGCTCTTGTTCAAACAGCTCTTCACAATACAGATTCTCAAATGAAACAGGATCAGTTTCTAAGTTTAAGTTTTGGGCTTTGTTGATTGAAGCTTGCAAACATGTAGTCACACAGAAGGAAGCACCTTCATGTAATAAGGTCTTGTACTCCCTGAATATATTCTCATTTGATACAATACAAATATGCATTTAGGTCAATGACATTTGAAGATTACCTAGCATAAGGAAAATATTCAAGAATAAACCAACACAGTAGCAGATAATTTACATATGGTACATATGCTGTTGCATATATTTAGCTGATTGATTCCTGGAAAGACACCAGGCATCAGCTACAAGTACAGGGTGGAATTTGTTTCTATTCCATTTAACCATTTATTTCTCTTGCCCATATATTATTCACAATGTATTAAGAGTACTGATACAAGAAGTAAATAATAAAGTTACATTAAAAATCCCTTGGAATTACTGAGATGTTAATCCAAATGGGCTTGAGTTCATAAGTTGAAGAGAATAGCCATTACAGTACTTTTGACAAGGAATTTACTGCCTTATGATTGTAAGTCACTGTGATACATTCAATGGCACTTGAATGAGTTGACCATCTTGATTAGAAGAGAGACAAATGAAGAAAAGGACAAGAACTGTATCACAGGGGCAACTTACATGGCCTAACAGAAAGGTTCTTTTCACTTCTGACTGCTGCTCATCTGAAACCAGTGATTTTACTTGTACAAGGTAAATGAAGAAGAGAACTTGTACTGACTGAAGAAAGGTGTAAGAATAAAGGGAAGTTGGAGGTGGGAGAGAAAAGAGAGGACTTAACATTAACTTCCTCTTGGTTGGATCCAACCTTTTAAAAAGTTTTTTCAAGCCCCTTGGAATGGTAAAATAATGCCTGAATAAATTTGAGGCTCAGGTTACAGATCTATATTGTACTCACAGGATGATCTCTCTAAGTGATATTTTACATACTGGTGGTTTTCAGGTTGTTAGGAAATAACTCTTATTGGAAAGTCAAACTAAGAGTAGGACCCTTCTTGCTATCATCTAGTACCAATGCATTATTTTATTCCTACTTTTGAAATTCAGTAGTAGCTTTTAGGGAGTAATGGTGTATTTAGCACCTGCACTTCTCTGTCCCTAAAATGAGCAGATCAATTGGAAACAGTGGTCAGAATGGTGGAATAATTGTCTACTGCACGGCAACATTGATGATACACTGCAACTCAGCTGAAGATTAGCTTAAGCCAAGAAGTGAAAATGGTTTAATAACTAATTTCCCTCTATTTCAAACCATTTTAGTACTTTCTAAAAAGGATTTCAATTCAACTTTTGCTATGTATTGTAGTAGAGTTGGATGGTGGATAGAGGGGAGAGCATAAATTACTTCGATTAAACCGGGAAAAAAATATTTGAAAACTCTCAAGAAGAATGAAAACTTGTGTGTCTCATTTTGTAAATAAAAAAAAAAATTAAATTTCACAGCCTCTCTAAATTTAAAAAAAAACCAAAAAACTGTACATTTACAAATAAGATTCCTAATTACAAAAGGTTTTTTCTTCCTACTTCATTGCATATAAGGCTTGATTCACTGAGATCACATCTCAATGCTATATTTAAATATTTCATTTTAGGCTCTCATTTCCATGGATTTTTTAATAAAACCTGAACTTTAAGTGAAATATTAATAAAGCCTTAAGCTCCCTAGTTGTCAGTGTATTCACACAGCTTAAATAGTGACATAGGGAGAAAGAAATCTGGAGGCAGAGATCAAGGAGAGAAAACCCTGTTACAGTTGAAAAGTAATGGCAACTGAATGAGGCGAGTGAATGAGGCATGGAAAGCATTTTAGATAAAGCATCA
Organism: Turnix velox; assembly: GCA_013400935.1. Taxonomy (NCBI): domain Eukaryota; kingdom Metazoa; phylum Chordata; class Aves; order Charadriiformes; family Turnicidae; genus Turnix; species Turnix velox. Next base: position 46,457 of record VZTY01006179.1, on the reverse strand, counting down.
GTATGAAAAAATTCTTTCAGAGTCTGGACAGACAGCAGGAGTGAATGAGAAACAGTAGGTAGGTGCTAAATGGATCTGGTTACAAATTCCTATCAAGACAAAATTAATTGAATGTACATAGTATATTTCACTGAAGTTTAGTCAATTCCTGTTTTCCCAGTTTTTATCCCAGGATATTATTCAATCAAAAGATGAATAGCAGGGCTTTCTACTTTGAACTTGTCCCAGAGAAGAAAATCATGGAAGTTACTAAAGCAGGTTATTTCTACTTTGGTGTTCTTTTGAAAGCTATGAATGAGAAAGCATAGGATTACATATAAAATGTGATTGTATAGCTCAAGCCCTTCTCACCAGTAGGTTTTTCAGTCATTCCTTTGCAATAAAGCTTTCAAATTTTCCATTAAGCAATCCAGCAGCACCCATCTCTCTTCTGTCCAGGTACAGTGAGAATGACCAATGGCTCTATTTAGACTGTATTTCTCCCCACTTCAATTAGTAAAGTAAACAGCATATACAGTCACAATTATTCTCCACAACCACACCAAAGCCTCATTATGTGGGGATTTTTGTGTGTTGTGTTTTTTAAAGAAAACTACAGGATCTTAAAGCTATTATGTGTTTGGAGAAATGGCCTGGTGCAGTAGATTGTCCTAGCATGATTACTTTGCCAATTCATCACAAATACGATGACAAGAGATCCTGATATTCCCTGATATCACTCATAGGAGAACAATTAAAAAGCAGACACATATTATAAAATGACCAAGCCAAAGATCTTTGGGATTGTTTTGTTAAACCCATTCATTTTCTATATATGAAAAAGTAGATGTAAATAAGGTGAAAATGTTTTGGTCCCAAAATGGACACTTCCCATAGCCACATATAAACCCTAAATCTATACACCTGGAGTCCAACAGTTGCATCCCAAGATCTCTCATTGCTTGCAGCAATGCACAAAGCAATAGCATGCTCTCAGTGGTGCAGATGCACTCATCCTAAACCTCTATAATCTTAAATCTTATACTTTACAGCACCTGACTATAAAATCGCAGCTCGATTTACTAATAGACACCTAATGTTTTACTCTAACAGAACCTGCAATTCTACAGGATCTGATCTGTCCTCCATAGATTCCACAGAGCTACATCTGAATACCAGTGACTCACAGTGAGCATTTCCTCAACAGGTAACCCCTACTACAGCAGCTTCTCTATATTCCTTACACCTCTTTGGAAGATATCACTTGGATCATGTAGGAAAATTTTATTCCTGACACTTACACCTTGATTACTTCCTTCTCTCTGTCAAAACCATTACTAAACAAAATTACCTCAAAAAATATTTAGGAAGAGTGCTTTTACCTTCCAATTCATATAATGAGTTTTTAGGATCTCGCTCTCATTTGTGTCAACTCCTATTGCCAAGAATCAGTAAGTACAATAGGAACAGACTGGGAGATTCATAGGGTCCCTAAAATGTAATTTTTGATCTGGAGCAATCAAGATATCTTGGCAAGCAGGACTGCCCATATCTGTAGTTGTAAGATTAAGTCCTGGATGACAGCAAGTTGCTTTCAGCTCTTGAAATGCATAGGTGGAGGCCAAGGGTAAAGTTGGGACATAGAGCTTGTGCAAATGTTCCTTTAGCTCCTCTATGTATCCCAAGGTATACACTGGTGTCTCTTGTCACAGGGGATAACCAGTCACCTGAGCCAAAAACTTCACTGTGAGAATCCCAGGTTGCCCAGCTTTCATATGTTTATTTTGTAGAGGGGCCAGTCAAGCTCTGTGCACTCTTTGCTTCAGGAAATCATTAACTGTCCTCGTGCAAAATCAGTACATCCCCTAGAGGCTGTTTACCAAACACAGATAATGTTCTTGCTTTTAACAATCTTTTTATCCCCTTTTTAAAATTTTTCAGATATATTTCAGTCCACATTTTACTGAAACTCACTGGCTCAGCACAAATGAAGTTCATGGATAATCACACTAGAGACAAAATGTGCTATTCACAGTTGGTACTACCCATTCTCTCCTACTGCTTCAGCTGGAGAAGTTGTTATTCCTGAAGACTGATGGGTTTGCATGACCAGTTAAACAAAAATCCCTTCAACAGTTTAAAAGACTACTGAAGTTCAACTACTCTTGATTTAAAAAATAACAGTTTGTTTGTTAGCATTTGGGTTGTTGTTACATTGTAGCTGAAAATTTTAATGCAAAACTTTTTATTAGTCACTAACTCTAGGCTATGCATGTGGGCCACAGATTCAGTGAAACAAAGCCCCCCAAGTACTTAATAATTATGCCATTTTACTAAAGCCAGTTTTCCCTTCAGGGTGGTCACTTATTCCAATAAGTGCTGTTAAAGCTGAACAAAACTTGATGGAAAGCATTCTTTGATTGCAAACTCCCTGTAGTGATATTTCAGAGCATGCAGCCCATGTCTCAGCTCATCTCCTTAGGAAAAAAATGTTATTGGTGAGAAATTGGTGGACATCAGTTATCCCAGTTACTTCAGTCCCTATCAATGTTATACATTAAATATGTCAATGTAATTCATTCAATAATCTGAAGAAGCAAGTGTTAAAAAAGTATTTAAATTTGACTTCTTGTTACAAATTTTTAAAACAACAGGAATTTGAAATAACAGCAATGCTTCCAGAGAATCAAGTAATTCTAGTTCAGAATAGTCTCCAACATTAGTCTCATAAGTGGTTTAGTTGATCATCTACTCCTTTAGACATTACTATTAAAACTTTATTTTTAATAGCTTCTGTTTGTGCTAATACTTGTGCTACTCCAGTATTTCTGAGGTTTTCTATTTGTTCTACAGCTTTTGCCTATCTTAACCCTCTTCTCATTGGAATAGTGCAGCAGAGCACTGCTGTGTCCCTAAGTTTAGGTAGAGATACTTGTTGCATTTGTGGTCTTGAAAAAGCTTGAAAACCATCACTAGATGAGTGGTGATCACATTTGAACATTATCTGCAGATCATAATATCTTCAATAGCTATGAATTAATAAACTATTTTCAATTCAACATGCACACATAGGTCTTTGTTCTAAACAGCTGGCATATCTTTAAGCAATCCCTCCCAGACATGTGCTGTTCTCTTTTGGTCTTTTAACAATGTAATTGTGAGTTGGCTCCATGGCTTCAGAGTTGGTCTTTGTCGATAATACCTTGACCTCTTCCTCATAACCTAATAGGAGGAGGACTGCAGCTTCCCCAAGAAGAATAAACTCCAAAGAAAAGAAGCTTTTTTTGCCATGAAATGTACTTGAGTCTGGACATGTCAATAAGAATTGTAGAGATGTCACTGACACTATCCTGTATAGATATATCAGCATATGAGTGTAGCTTATAGTAGTATATAGGTGAGAAATCTCCAACTGCTTAATCACCTGCTTTTTCCCCCCTCATCTATTTCAGGTAAACACTGGTTGTTAGACAACAAATAAAAAGGCATCCAACACAGATGTGCATTGCTATGCCAGGGCAATGCACCTACAGAGTGTGCTTCATACCTTTTCTTTTACAGAGCATGGATGGGATAAATTACACAGCACTTGCTCTGATCTCAAAAATTCATTAGTTAGAACAAGTTTATTTGCACAGCATCAACACCACAGAGTGCACCCTGGAGCCTCCTAATGCAAGCATGACTGAAAACTTCATAATGCCTTTCATTTTTTGCCAGAGTATGGTGACAGAAAGGGAAAGGGCTATATGCAAAACACAGCTGGACCCTAAAAGCCTCTAAAATAATATTAGTTTGTAATATTTCTAGGTAATTAATTAGACAATCCAGTGTTATTCATGAAAGATGTTTGGCCAGAAGGAATCAGGTAAGAGGAGTTGTTTCACCTTCCCTTGTGAAGGTCGTTGACTATTGTCTGGCAAGTCAGCAATAATTAAAGAAAACTGCGTTTCAAGGCTTTAAAAATAAAGCTGTTGTTCTGCTCTGCACAATCCTGTCTGGCAACCATAAGAAAACAGGGCTGAAATTAAGTCTCCATTCATTACAAAAACAGTCTAACAGTAATTCAGAGCTATAGACTGTCTGTTGTTTGTCAATGGTATTGAATAGCTTCTATCTACTGTAACAAATCACTCAGCAGTGAAATAAATGGTAGTTGATTGTATGCCAATGGTATATTTAATAGTACTCTATTGTATTGAATGCTGCTGGAAATGTAACAGGTCTCAATAGGGGGAAAAAACATGCTCTTTTTAAAAATAAAATATTGTCATAATTGGTGTTCCCACCCACAGTGCCTCACAAGCCTAGAAGCAAGATTAGTTTTAGTAGTTCATTAGAAAAGTTTGGGAGATTGGAGAAAGAGGATTTTGTTGACTTCAAGGCATTTTGAAAGTATTTAATTAAAAAGAACAACCATCACAGACCTCCTTAGAATGAATTCTCAGATTTCCCTCTGCTTCCCCAAAAAAAAACCCAAACAAGTAGCATCCTACAGTGCTAAAAGAAATAATGGAATAGTAATGCTCCTCCAGCAAAGAGGAGCAATCATGGAACTAAAGCTGTAATCATTCCTTACTGGCAGCCAGATTCACTGACTGATTGGCAAACACACACGACAAACAATGGTGGATGGTTTACATTTTCTGCAAACTTATCCTCTGAGGATAGAATTTCACCCCCCACCCTGTTTCCCTTTTTACTGTTCTGCATTTGCGTCCCATTAGGTCACAGGAGTACTTTCTCCTCCTTCACTTTTCTTTCCTTTAATCCTGGCATTTTAACTTCTTCCAAGCAGACAAATTGACAGTTTTTGTAAGATCCCTCCTGGTTCAGTCTGAGAACTGGAGATTACTCTTATTTTTTTAATAAATTAAAAAAATAATTTCTTACTGGCCTTTCATTTCTTACAGCAGATGAACAACCCAGTTCTTAATTAACGATAAAGATTTTCCTCTAGGGATGGCCATTCGCCAGATGCTACAGCAAGTAAGAAATTTCTGGGTATTTTACTTGTAATTTTTCCTTTTTGGCCTATGAAGACACCCGTACGACTCTATCCCAGAGGCAAAGCCTGGATGGTGCAGTGAGCAGAAATGCATTTACTGAATTGTTACATTTATTGCAAAAAGGACAGCCAATATTTCTTTGAAAGACACTAATCAATATTGGGTACACATGTATCATAAAAAAACTCAAGTAGTGGAAAATACTTTTTCCCAGCAGTTTGCTGCTATTATTTTTCAATAATAAAAGCAAGCAGGACCAATAACAATGGAAAGTTCACTTGCTGAAACGGCTTTAAAAATTGGCAGCCTGCTGGTAAGTACAACCCTTTCACCTGAGTCAGCTTGAGAACAGGGTAGCATTTAAATGGTTCCTCTCATCTCACACTTTGTATTAATGAGATTTTGAGCTCACCTAGGCAATCATGACCTAGATAAACACAAATAGATGAACAAACAATTAACAAACAAACAAAAAAAATCCTGTTTCCACTTGTTTTTCCTTTTCAAGTGTGCAATAATTAAAACTGGTTTTCAATATATTATTTGCAGGGTTGGAGGAGAGTAAAAAGAGGGGGTCCAATTATTTCAGCCAACTAATGCACTACTGATATATAAGAATGTTTTACATCACACTCTACTTTCTAATAAAATTCTGAGGTTTCTAGTAACTGCTCAGTGTACTTATGTTTTCCTTATTTGACTAAAATGCACTGAAAACACAGAACCATGCAAAATATATGGAAGCCCATACACACACAAACCCTCTCTTAACACCCTTTGTCTTTTCCAAGAACCTTACAAAAATGTAAAACCAGTCTAATTATTGCAAGTAATCAGCAACCAACATCTTTTTGCCTCCTAACCACTTGAAGTGACTTTATTTCACTAGTTATTATGAAGTGTTTTAAGAAACTTCTAAGAAGAGGCTTGGCCCAGTACTGGTCAGCTCAGGAGAATTGGCCCATCACATGGTATCCAAAATTGCAGTGAGACAAAGTTGTTTAGAAACATGTACAGGTGATAGAACACACCAAATGAGTGCAGGCTATAGACTAAGTCTGACTCACTGATTCTACAGGTGAAGTAAAATACACAGATTCATACTCTCAATATAATTTTAGTATGACCACATGAAGGTAGCCAAGAGATAAAAGACCTACATATAGTTGTGCAGGACTATTCCTCAGACACATACACAAAGGATGCAGAGAGGGAGCAAGGTAGCATCTTCAAACAGAATTTATAAGTGAGGATTCGTCTCCATTTCTTGATTTGGTATGGCTGAAATACATTTTTGTTGGGTCTCTGTTAGGCATGTGGCATAATAATTCCTATCTTTCCTCAGGAGAGAAATTTTTAACCTATGAGACAATCATTCCTATCAATGGTACTTTTCGATTCAACGTGAATCATCTGGATACCACTACAATTAGAATAGAACTAATACAACAACAACCCACATAGTGCCTGATTATATTTGAATAGCTCTTTTTTTCCCCTCTTAAACAAGCAGCCTCTATTAGTAAAACAAAAATGGAGCCTTCTAAGTGAAGCAGGCAGAGCGCTTGGCAGATGAGCTGCAGATTCACAAAGAAATGCTCAAGTTTATAAATTACAGAACGGAGAATCAATTTTGTTGCATGGAGGATACTTAATTACAGTAACATTTATGCCAAGAAAATGACAATCTGAAAACCCCATGAAAAACTGACACTGACATCCCACTGAGACACTTTTTTTTCTTCTTTTCGTAAGTAGGCTGTGGGGCCTGACTGTTTACTGGCTGTGATACTATGAAAGGAAGAGAAGACTGAATTTTTGTGAGGATATGCTGCAGCCTGCATTCTGTGAGAAGGTGGAAAGCATATCTATAACACTTAAAACTGTCGAAAAATCAGCAAAACAGGCCTGGAGCATTTACCAAGCATGCAGATCTACATCCATCAGATGGAGGAATAGTGAAAAGATGAGAGGATGAACCACAAAGAAACAAAATATTCAAGTTATTTCATAGACTCCCTTATCAAAAATTAAGATCTTTGATATTCACATGGAAGGCAATTATAGAGGTGTGCCTCTCTGAGGTGATGGCAGGTATGAACAGCTTTAAAATAAAATCTGATGCAAGTCCGTTTTTAAAATCCCATATCCTTCCCTGATTACTATGGAAGTCTGCATTGACAGGAAAAGGAAGCAACTTCCCTTTTGAAAAGTACTCAAGAAGACACAGTCCCACTCCTACTCCTTTCTCCCTGAAGGATTCTGGTGAAGCTTGGATCCAGCAAGCCTGCAGAGATGGTATTGCAAAGACATCAGAAGATTAAGTTAAATTACTCTAATTTCCGTGTCATTTTCTGGCTCTGAGAGCATAGTTAAATACAAGCATTGGGAGGGGATGAAGATGAAGAATCCAGTGGATGGACCAAGAAACAAGCCAAGTAATTCCTAATGTCAGATGAGGATAGGGAAGGAGAATCATGAGGGAAACCACAGAACCACAGTGAGGAACCACACCCTTCCCGGAGTAAACAGTAACAGTAAATGATAGGAAGATTTTCCTGTACTTTCAAATAGCCTGGGGAAAGAAANNAAAAAAAAAAAAGAAGAGGCCCTGTTAGAGAGTAAAAGTAATATATACACTGTGGAAAGACTGTGTGAAGGCCTCTTTCAAAGCTGTTCCATTTTCATGATTTTACTTTCCTCACAAAAGAATTTGGTAAGGAAAATTCCATTCTATTATTTTGTGGTCTGCCTCAGTGCCTCTGGTTCCCTTGCAGACACATGAAATTCTTGAGCTCAGACTCATGGCATGACAAAAGGTTTACTCTTCATGTTTATCCAATCCTCAGGGATTTAAGAAAACAGTTAATAAAAATCCAGTTAATTCCTTTTTATGACAAACCTATCTTTCTTAGTGGCAAAGACATAGTAGTCATTGTAATAAATTTTTATACAGCTTCTTCAGAGGAAAAGTTATTGATGAAGATCAAATTTCATGCTTCTTAGCAGAATGAAATTGGCTGATGATGCTCCAATTAATAAGCAATAAGTTAAGAGCAAAACTCCGCAGAAATTATTTCGAAACACATTTTTTCTTTGCTTGTTGGATCATTTTCAGGTCACATTTCAAAGAAGGAGACTGCAGTAAAATAACACAGAATTGAAAGATTGTAGAACAACTTACGTCTGCAGCTCTTTAGCTCCTCTTAAATAATACTGACACAATGACTGCCAATGTCACTGTACACCAGTGTCAGTGTTACACAGAAATAAAAACAGAAATTATGCTTGTTTCCAGCCCTAACACTGGGACAATGCAGTTGTCAATCTCCACCATAGTTAATGCCCTGCCAGAAGAAAAACAAGTCCTGCTGTGGGTATAAAATGTGTCTAAGTTTTACCACACTCTAGAAAGGAAATAATAAAAGAGCATCTTTATTTGCACAGTACAACAAAACTGAAGAAGTTTAAAAGATTGAAAGACCTCTTCAAAAAAAAGAGTAGAATCTGAGAAAGAGGAATCCAGAAGTTTCTGTAAAAGTAGTTATTCCCTTTTCAGCTTTGCATCAAGAAAGCATTACTGGAATTTCATTATGATCCCTGTTACTTAAACAATTACGCTAGTGGGGAGGTTAAACTCACTATCAAATGGGAATTAACAGGAATTTAAAAGGGCTGTAGGAGGAACCACAACTATGAGATATGACCAAGTTCTTTACATGAGCCTTAATTTGAAGAAAAGATTCATGAAAACATTTTAGATTGCTACTAATTAATCAAATTGATACATATAGTCTCAAAATCGCATCTGACAGCTAAAGGTACTTCTCAAAAAGCCTGACTCAAAGCCTAATGAAATCAAAGGAAAGGCTCTCAATAACTTTATGTCACACAAATGCAATTCTCATATGTATAGAGTGCCCAGTAAATTATCTGCATCATAACAATCAAATTGTTATAACATTATTGCATGTTTTTAATGACTAGTCTATTATTTTTAAGATGCCAAGCATTTGCTGAACAGCCTATACGTTTAAGAAATCAATTTGTAGAATACAATGCACAATTAACGACAGCCTTTACAGAGATTTTAATAACTGATTCCACAGGACTAATTTCAGCACAGGATGCCAAGCATGAACAAGAGTGACAGAAGTGGTTCCTTTGAAGAAAACTTGATTTTTTCATGTTTTTAAGAATATTTTATTTTGCAGAAAAATCCAGTCTTTCCTCAAAGCAACCCCCATTCTGTTAGTCTCCTGATTATTCTAATAGCAGATCCCAATGCATTTATGCTTCATCTAAACCAGTGAGAAAAAAAGTGCTAGTAAAGGCGGAAGGTATAGAGATACCCTTTTATCTTGTTTGTTCCTTTCCTTCCTCCACCCTCTTTTTTCTTACTTTTGCACTTGGACAATTTTCCTTTTCTATAAGAAATAATGTTTGCCAGCAGAATTTCATCAACCTACTGAGAAACAATATATTACCATTTCTTTGCCTGGGTGTGAAATAAAGAGTATTTATGGAGTAACAAACACAATTTGGACCAGCAAAACGTATTCAACATATCGAATGACTCCATGGAGCAATTCTATATTAGATATTTGTGGAAATCATCCGGGTGTATATTTTAGTATTTGAAAACAGAACAAAACAACACAGCATTAAATCATTACGGGTCTTGGTAATTGTTTGTGATCAATAGGTCCCTTAGGAGTCAGGAAGGATCCCACACTGATCTTAAAGGTCTTTTCCAATCTAAACAATTCTAAGATTTCAGGAAAAAAATGTGCTTGACTCTGCCACATAAGTATAGGGGACTGTGACTACTATTTCTAGAAGATGAATATTGGATAAAGTGGTAAATAATATCCCCAAAAAAAACCAAAAAAAGGAACATTCCTATAGGAAAACAGAATTTTCAGGAGTATGTTGCATTCCAGAGACTCCAGTTCTCTAGTTAACTGAGTCAGCCCTATGCAGAATATCCTTCCAGCTTTCCAACGCCTGAAAACAGAAAGAGAACTAAAATGTGTTTAGACAAGTGATGCATCTGAAAAGGAGCAAAATGAAAGGAACACTTAAAAGGTAGTTTAAATTTCAGAATATGGCCAAAGTTAACAGACTCACACTTGGAACACTTCTTCAACGACAAAATTGTGACTTAATGTTTTATACTTCTAATGTTTCAAAACATTACAGCCTCAGGTATTTTTGTGTAACTATAGACAAAATGTTTTCTAAGTGTCAGGCAGAAAGGTTTTTAGAATGATGGGGGAAGAACTTTCTTTTTAAAAATTTTTTTATAATCAACATCCTCAACAACGACCCAACACAATGGGTCATTTACATATACAGTTAATGACTGACTGCTTTCTTTGTATGTTCCCACTGTTAGCAGTGGTTAACTGAAATTAAATTGTCATAGGCTTAATCAAATGTCATCTGAAATTAAATGCACTGTTTTTACACTGGAATATGAAGCCATAGTGGTAGTCTGGTATTAGTTGCCTGAGAGAAGAAGCAAAAATAAGTGAATTTTTACGTTTTCCTGGTAGGCAAGCATAATATTCCTATTCCCTCGTTTTCTTTCTGCTCAAAGGTTTCTTCAAAGTTATCAGTGGAAAACAGTTTGGAATAGATCCATAATTCAATAACTTGTTTTCTGTTTACATTCTATTGCTAAATCATAGAACTGACATGGTTGGCAAGGACCTTTTGGATTATCCAGACCAATCATCAACCCAACTCTGACAAAAACCACCAGTAAGTCATATTTCTAAGCACTATAATTTTCTCAAATACTTCTGCTGTAAGCAAATCTTAAATACTGCTCACCTATTAAGTACTGCTGACTCCTAGCTGACTTCTGAAGGCAATTTCTACTCTTAAGTTCAAAGCAGAGCTGATCTGGCATGAATGTTGACACCCCTCAAACTGAAGTGTCTTTCTCCTCCCCACACAAAATGTGTGTCAAATGACAGCCAGTCACAGCACAGGTATTCCATTTGGTTTGCACAGCCAAAGGGGAAGATTATGCTGCTGCACTTTTGTAACCATCTTTCCCCAACTAAGGCATAAAATACAAAAGTCAAATCTACGCAAACTATTGATGGGACAGGTGAAACACTATTCCAACAAAGCACACAGAAAAGATTATACAAACTTCACAAAGCAAGGCTTGACTAATCAAAAAGTACCTTTTTCCCCCTCTATTTTTCAACTGTTTAAAAAACTGTTAAAAAGTAGATAGTGATTCACTCATTTTAAAATAAGTCTGTATGACAAAGGGAAATATACCTGTCTGAGCAGTAGCACATGAACAAAGTTAAACATTCAAATAGGGATAAATAATTAACAAGCAGAGACATGAACACTGCAGCAATAAATCACACCACCTATCTTGCATTACTCTACTACCTTTGAATGGGAGTGGGAGAAATTGAAAACTTTGGAATGCCGCTTGGTCAGGAATCCCTGGTAGGGTCTGCTGACTTTCAACAGGGTAAGACCAAACACAAAGACAAGATAAGACAGGCCCAGCTCCTAATCAAGGATAAACAAGATAACAAGATGCTGTAGTGGTGCCTCTTGATCCAGGACCACCGAAACTTGAGGTATCAGTAGAATCATCCCCAAAGGTGGAAAGTTCAACCCCAAGGAAGACACAAAATGGTGGTGCACCCCCAAACGACCCCTGAGGCCTCATCTCAGGACTAAGTGAGA
>VZTY01006179.1:1528-30185 GCA_013400935.1 Turnix velox | reverse complement strand
GAAATTCTTTACAGTGAGGGTGGTGAAACACTGGAACAGGTTGCCCAGAGACGTTGTGGCAACCTGTTCCAGTGTTTCACCACCCTCACAAAATAACCCTCTATGGAGGTGTTCAAGACTAGGCTGGACATGTCACTGAGCAGCCTGATGTAGTGGGAGGTGTCCTTGCCTTTGGCATGGGGGTTGGAATTTGATGATCTTTAAGGTCCCTTCCAACCCAAACTATTCTATGATTCTATTAAAATACTCTGCTTCAGACTGGAATTCTGCTTTATCTGCATTGTGGAGGTGGTTTTAGTTGAATTTTAAAATAACATTAGTTTATTTTTTTCAGCCCTTACCTTTTTAATTAATTTTGACTGTTTCTTTCATGTGCGTTTATTTCATTACTATTTCTTTACTGTGTGGGCTTCCTTTGTTCTCACCACTGCACTTTTGTTCTGTGACTTGCAGAGCTCAACACAATTAAGACATTTAAATCAACATTACCAACTACTCAAAATTTCTTGGCACAGTAACTATCATTTAAGATTTGTATGTCCTACAAAGCTTTGGGCTTTTTTTATTCTGGAAGGTCGCCTCAAAGTCATCCCAGAATTACTGAACTGTTTATTGATCTCCTAATTATTCTGTGTTTGCAATTCTTGAGCTGTCTTTCTTTGTGTTATTTTGGTATATTAGCTTAGCAATTTAATAAACAAAATAACATTTATTAAATCACAAAATTATTCAAATGAAGAGGACAGCTCATTTCCACTTAATTCCACAATGGAAATAAAAGCAAGAAGCAAAGCTGAAGCCTGATCTACATGACAGTGCTTTCCTAAGCAAAAAACCCAACAAAAACAATGAAATAACATATTTAATTTTTTCTTAATGTGGCTGCCAAAAGTATGATTATACTACAGGAATCTCTGATAGGTTTTGCCAGCTATATTTTGCAGAAGCCTTTCAGCGGGCATTTTGAAAATATGTATATGTATATATAATCCTTCTACTTAGCAAACTGCTCCTGAGGATGAACTTAGAGACACAAACAAAGAGAAAAATATTTCCCTAGTGAGGTGCTGACACTGCTTACATTACAACAATGTTTGTTCTCTTGGTATTTATGCTTAAAGGTATTTCCATGTTTTTGCGATTAAATACATTCAACAGACTGAATGAGCCTCAAGTTAGCTTCAAAATTAAAAAATTTAAAGGATTTTTTTACTAGACTTTACTGTATGGTTTATGTGGTTCAACACTGCTTTTTAAAGAGCAAGAAGATCAGGTGTGTAGTTGCTATTTTAAAGATGGACCAAGCAACCTCACAAGTGGATGTATAGCTCAGTTGGGAGAGCATCAGACTCCTAATCTGAGGGTCAGGGGTTCAAGTCCCTGTCCAGGTATGAGGCTTGTCAGAGTTGGGCTGATGGTTGGACTTGATGATCTGAAAGGTCCCTTCCAACCTTGATTATGAAACTATGAAACTAAGTGAAAGTTAAAATAAATGTCCCTGACCTAATTTTTCTCACTAGATAGCTGTTAGCTATAACTTTCTGCAGTTCCAGCAATCAATAAAAAAACCACCCCAATTTTCAGAATGCCTAAATATGTTTAGTTTCAATTAAAATGTGGATTAAATAACAAATAATTCTATATGCAAAATAGCTACCCATGGAAATGCCTCTCTGTACCTCCCTCTTTTTAACATTCATAAGTTATGATTTTTCTATGCAATTTATCATGATCTTGTACAACTTTAATTTTGATAATTTGATACAGTTCACTTCAAACATTTGTAATCTCTTTGTAGTCTCAAATGTTCAGCAAATTGTAGAGTTTTTGTTTATAAATTGTCAGTCTTACAGAGCAACTCATGGGGAAAAAAAAAAAGATTTAAGGAGGGATCCTGAGGAGTCCAAGAAAACTGCAAAGAACTCCTTTGGGGACAAAGAAGCAATCCTTTGAGGTAAGAAAATTAAAAGCTCCACATTTGTTTGGCAATGATCTGAAAACCAGTGGAAATATTGAATTATTCATTGACCCAGCTAAATTTCTTCCCAATAAACCAAGACAATGCTATTGTAAAAATTATTCTCTGAATACATTTGGTACCATCTTGTATTTGCATTTAGCATTTATTTCCACATAATGTGATGTTGAGAAGTACTAGTGTGATACACAGATGGCTTTGATTTTTATTTGGTTTTGCCTCCACACCATGAGAACTTGGGTCTCATACACAGGCTTTACTTTAGGGAGCACCTGCTGAAGTCCCTGTAGAGTACCATTTACCTCACGATCAAACAAAACCATTTTGTTTTGGTAATGAGCTCATTGAGCCAGGATGACAGCAAGAGTAGCTTTTTTTCAGTGTTCATCGTTATTATTAAAGGGCTTTCCTGTAGTTTTTGTGGTAGTTACATGCACAGTCATATATTTTATAGTGCGGTTGTTCATTACTGCAGGTAAAAAGAACTATGAAGTTACATGAAACAACAACCAGGGCTTTAAGGTAGTGAATAAACCTCTACATTAGAGACTCATTTCTCCTTACTTTTTTTTTTAATCCACTGTTTATTCCCATTTTTCATTCTATACAATATTTTTATCCTAACGAAATCAGCCTCAGTTGTTTCCATTTCTCATTTCCTTAGTCCTCATTGGACAAACATGCTCGAAACTCTCAAAACTTCACTCATATTTCCCTTTGAAATCATCCAAGAGTTGATATAGAAATTTGGTTTTCTACATTGTTATTTCACTGGTTTGAACAGAGCATTGGAGGGAAATGAATATACTCCATGTTGATGGAAATAGATTCTGCACTCACAGCCCTCCCCATAAACCTGGCTCTCGGTATATCCTCCTGTCTGTGGAAGTATCAAATTTCTCTGCATTTGACACAGATGCACTTACTCAAGTGCTTGAACTTCAGCTTTCATTTATTTTCTTCAGGATACAGAAAGGCTGAAAAAGCCCTGTTCTGGACTTGAAGTTTGCAGAAAGAGGTAAAGCTTGCTAAAAGGATGACACAAAGTTTCCTGCAGACAGCAGAAAGACAAGTATTCTCTGCAATGGTCTTTGGATCACAGCACAAACAAATACTTCAACAATAACATTGGATGTGAAGAAAGCAAAATATCCCAACAAAAGAACAACTACAATAGACTGCTTTAAGTCACACAGCTTTTTGAAAGCCTCCCTAATGTGCATTGACAAAAGGCAGTGATACAAATCAGTGAATCTCCAGACACACATCTTCTTTCGAATTAAAGCAGATGAGTCATCCGACAATCTAGCCATTGTGAAACAAAAAGAGAAATGAGAACATTCTGCCAGTTCATTACATGATGAGATTGTTTCATGTGTTTTATTTTCAGTGTCTGATTACCACTGTTATTTATGTTTGTATAGAGTGCTTTCAGTGGCTCACTTGCTGATTTTTGAAGATAAAAATCAAAATTACAATTAAGTTGAAACTGCATTTACTTAAAAACAAACAAGTGAAAGAAGAATTTCCTGTGTAATGGCTAACAGTGAAAATGTTTGAAGTAATAGGGTCCCATTTAAATATCAAGGACTTGGCAGACCTATTAGCACTAAATTTGCATAGGCTGTAAAATCTTAGGCTTACTTTGGAAGCTTGCTGGAGTGCTTCACAGAATATAAAACCTCTTGGCATTGTTACAAATGTTGATAAATTAATAGAAGAAAGCAAAATGCTGTTTACTCCTAATTCTGTTTTCCAGGTATGAAATTTTCTTCTTTCTCCAACTCCCCCCTGCTTCAAATCCATTTGCCAAATCTTCCCTCTGTGCTCCCCTATGCCTCACAACATGTAATTCCAACTATTTCAAAAGATGCCTGCTAGTGAAGGCACAGCTGATCAACACAGCTTTTCATACTGCCAAACTTCAGCCAATGAGCTATTCATGTCTCCAGTCCCTGTTTCTGCTCATTAGGCCACTGGGAATTGTATGAATCATTTTCATTCCCTGCCAGGAAGCAACGCCAGTGTTTACTATTAGTTATGCAAAATAATTTTCCAGAATCACTTTACAAATGCTGAATGCTCAGTTGACTTACAAAGACTGCAATGAATCAAAACGAAATAAATAAGTTCTCCTAACTGCACAGGTTATCTGTTTTATGCACAAGATGGGTAAATGCCTTACATATTTCCACTAAGCTGGAATTACAATAACTCCTTTTCTCTCAGGAGAAACAATGGCTGAAGTACAAAATGAAGATGTGCTGTATTTTTCTTTCATGACAACAGCGAGTGGACTTGGTTGAACTGAGTTTCATGGTGTATGCAAATGATGGCAGGTTGTAGATTGCCTTTACCCCTCTCCATTTTGCCTGCTTTCTGAATAGTTTCTGATACCTTTCTTCCTCATTTGACACAGCAGGGAAGTAACATACCTAAAATGTAAAATATCAACTACCTTGAGATGGAGAAAGGAAAAGCTCCTGCAAGTGGAATGCTAGAGTTGCTAAGGGGAAACTTAAGCAGGCAGCCAAACACCAAAATACAAATTGACATAATTGAAATATATAAATCTGGATGATAATTGTTTGTAATAATTTGCTTGTCAGCTAACTTGACTACATTTGATCAGCTATAAAGACATTACTGTTAACCCAATAGAAGCGAAATTCTATTGGAAAACAGAAAGAAGTCTTTGTTAAAAAACAGGCAGAAAATTGTGCATAAAACCTGATAGGAGCCTCAGAATAATCTCATCAAAGTGGAACACACTTATTCAAGACAGACAAAAAGGGTTCACAGCAGTCTTGAAATCTGTTTCAGGAATTTCACTTCATCTTCTTCTCAAGTAAAGTTCTCTCTAATTACTCTGTATTAAACTCTATGACATTTTAATGTTCTCAGCATGGTAAGGATTTGTCCAGATATAGTAATTTTAATACTCAATCTACAAAACAGATCAACCTGATAAAGACAGGCCCCCAAACCATAAATCTGTCTTTGTATAACACAGAAGGATACATTGGCCCTAACTTTTCATCTGTGCTCACCCTCTCCTCACAGCAGGCTTTCTGCAGACTTGATAGAAAACTGTTGTGGTTTAACCCCAGCCAGGCAATGGAGCACAACACAGCTGCTTGCTCACTCCCCCACAGTGAGATGGGGAAATCAGAAGGGTCAAAAACGAGAAAAATCATGGGTTGAGATAAAAAAGATTTAGTAATTGAGATAAAATAAAACAGAAGTAATATTAATAAAGGAAAATAATATAGAATTAAATAAAAGGCAAGAAATGGAAATCAAAGGGATGGCTCATCACCAAGCAACCAATACCCAGTCAACCCCCTCAAGTAGCAGCTCCCCTGTCAATCTTCTCCCCCAGATTTATTGCTTACCATGATGTCATATGTTATGGAATATCCCCGCAGTGAGCTGGGGTCAGTTGTCACAGCTGTGACCTCTCCATACTTCTTGTGCACCACCAGCCTACTTGCTGGCTGGATGGTGTGAGGAGCAGAAAGCGCCTGAACTCTCTGTAAATGCTGATCAGCAATAGCTAAAACATCCCTGAGTTATCAACACTTTTTAGCACAAATCCAAAACATAGCCTTATACCAGATACTGTGAACAAAACTCTATCCCAGTCAAAGCTTTAAAGAACATTGTCAAGCTAAAAATATGGATCAAGACAAGAGATACATGTTCACATGTCCTTACAACAGCACTAGCCATGACCATTATTGATGAAGCATTAGTGATGAAGCAATTATTTTTATTCTTGAAGACTTTATTATTTGATAGTTTTAATTTTTTGTTGCTTTGGAAGATAAGCGTTAGTTGTAGTTTCAAGACTTGAAGGCTAGGTGAAGATGTTTCAAATTGAACATAGAAGCATTGTTTCTCACTGTTTATCCTACAATTTGTTTATCTTTATTTTGTAAAATCTCACTTCTTTAGATTTGAGCCTGAAATCCGCACACTTCCCTTACTTGAACAGTATGTCTTGTTTTACACCTAGAAACCGATCTGGTGCATTTTCTCCTGTTTTTCACCAGGTTCCCATCTCATTATCCTCATGTCCTCAAAAGCTTTCAGTAGCCTCAGTTTCTTTTCTTCTTGTCCCCTTGCCTGCTCTGTGCCATGTGGGCTTGGGCAGCAAGTACAAATGGGCTCATTGGTCATATCCTACTACTGCTATAGTCATACTACCATATTTATGACAGTACTTCACTGTCTCTTTTTCCTCCATCTAACTGTTACTTTAAAATATTATTCTGCTGTTAAACTTGGTTGTAACAAGCTATTGGACACAAGACAGACAAATAATCTCATTATGATAATCTTTTTTCAGTAGGAAACTAGGCTAATATAAAATAGAAATATTTTCCTTAATCCACAGCATTCGAAACCAGACTTAATCTGTATTTCATATCTCCTGCAAGTTCCCCACAAACAGAAAACATCAAGTGATTTTTATGAAATCTTGAATTACATTAATTCCTCGTTGTTAAACAAGGCAGCTAGAGATTTAAGACTTGATCCTTGATGTTACTGCCCTCAGTGCCGTCTTTTCTGTGATCCAATTGCAATTTGAAGACCTCAAACAAATTTGCTGGTGGTATAAATGCTGCCTTTCAATAGATACTTATGGTAATACATTATTTTGCTGTTCTCCAATAGATCAATGATTGCTGCCAGGCTTAACACTGCCTAATAGCACTTTGTTGGAAAGAAGTCCACAGGGCTGCTCCCCAGCCCCCTTCAGATCTACTCAATATACTAATCTGAAGTCCCCTAAGCAGTGGGTTCCAACATCATCTACCACAGATTCTGCCTCCTTTAGCAACAGAAACATCTGGAAATGTTTCCCTCTTCCGGATCTTTGCAAACATCTCCTTATTTATTACCTTCCACATCTTCAGCCTTTACCCTGAAGCATTCACACGCTGTCTGTCTACCACCCACTGATTCAGGGACCACATCAGCAGAGTCATTAACAAAAATAGTACCCATTTTACTAGCAACCATCTAAGGCACAAAAGAACATAGCTGAAGACTGCTGTGCCATTGAGAGGAGCATGAATATACTCTACAAACACTGAAAATTAAAATTGGAGAGGAGAAATAATAGAAAAATCACAGCTTCCTCAGTCAGATCATTCGAGCTCTAAGGAGGAGACAGATAAACCTTGTTAACTTGCTTTGAGAACTTGTCCAAAGCATAACACACAGTTCCAGACAATATTTTCTGCTTTTACACTGCAAGTGACACTTTCTACATGGTTGCAGACTGTAGTTCTAATGAGGCAGGAAGAAAAATCCTTTAAGGTCTTTTTGAAGTTATATTTGATAGATGCCCTATTTGTGTAAACAGTTTCTAAAATACAAACAAATGCAGTCAAAAATAACATGAGGTGTAGCTCCCTCCTGGAGGGATCTTTTTTGGGGTACATTTAGGAATAATTGGTCTTATTGTGAAAGGCACAAAGCAGAAAACAGTACATAAAACCTGCAGACATAAATTAAAAAAAATTAAACATATTTCAGGATGTCTCAAAACAATTTAAGGTATCAGAGAATGTTTTCTTACTTTGTTTTGCTTATTTGTAAATTAAGAAAAAAATACAAATCGTTGGTTGTCATCCTGCTGGTTCCCTCACCATGTTATTCTCTCCTTTCCTATATCTTGCAGATACTCCTAAGGAGGATTGTAATCCCAGTAACAACTGAATCAATCATAAAACCAACAACATTCAAGTCAAGTTTAAACAAGGAAAAATTAATATCTCCACTCCTAATTACCACCTCACTCAAAGAACTTCATTCACTATCAACTAGCCAGATGGTGAAAAACTGTGCAGCATCCAGAGGATCTCATTTACAGCTCTGACCCAGAGTCACAAGGCTTTTCTACAATCTGGTATTGCATCAGTGTTGTTCTCCAAATCCCCTGTGACGAGCTCTCCGGTGTTCTTTCAGAAAGAGCCCACATCTTCCCTATCCTTCCTCTTGTCATTTATATATCTGTAAAAGTTCTTCTTATTCCCATTTATGTCCTTGACCAGCTTTAATTCCACCTCTGCTTTAGCTTTCCTAATCTGATCCCTGACTACTCGGACAGCCTCTTCGTACTCCTCCCAGTTAACTCTCTCATGCTTCCACAATAGATACATTTTCTTTTTCCATCTAACCAAGTCCAGAAGCTCCTTGCTAATCCATGGTGGCCTCCTGGCATTCTTGCTTATCTTCTTCTTCCTTGGGATGCACAGATTGTGGGCTTGGAGGAGACAGTCCTTGAACACCGCCCAGATGTCTTGGGCCCCTCTTCTTTCCAGGACTGTCTCCCATGGAACCTTGTGAACAAGATCCCTCAACAGGTCAAAGTCTGCCCTCTTGAAGTCCAGACTAGTGAGCTTGCTGTGCCCCTTCTTGGATGCTCTGTGGATAATAAACTCCACCATTTCATGATTGCTGCATCCAAGGCCGCCCTTGCGCTCCACGTCACTCACTAGGTCCTCATCATTGGTGAGAACAAGGTCCAGAATGGCTCCTCTTCTTGTGGGTTCCTGAACCATTTGGAAGAGGAGGTTGTTGTCAACACATTCCAGGAACCTCCTTGACTGCCGGTGCCTTGCTGTGTTTTCCCTCCAACAGATGTCAGGATGGTTGAAGTCACCCATGAAGACCATGGCTTGTGAACATGAAACTGTTTCTAGTTGTTGGTAAAGAGCTTCAGCCACTTTTTCTTCCTGGTCAGGCGGTCTGTAACAGACTCCCACTACTACATCTTCCTTCCTTGCCTTCCCTCTGATCCTGACCCATAAGCTCTCTAGTAGTTCCTCATTTGTCTCTAAGCAGAGCTCCATGGATTCTAGCAAATTATGCCACAGTGTATGCATTTAAGTATACAATGATACCTCTCACTCAAAAGAATTCTATGGATGAAAAGGTATGCATGTATTTTACACTCACAGAAATTACCAGAAACACTGTTTTGACTTTGCTCACTGAAAGAATGACAGGCATTTATTGGAATTTTCAAACTCTTTCTGGCAGCACATGATGAATCTATGGTCTTTGTTTTCCTTTCTCAAATACATAGCATACACCATTTATTGTATTTCATTCTAAAGGGAATAATTTTGTATGTGATAAAATCGATTGTACATATAACAGTGAAAGTTGCTAAGGCCTCACATGTACACAAATTTCTTGAAAACCACTCCTGTCCTCAAAATTCTCAATTTGATCATACTTTTCATGTGATAAACCCCACTTCTGTCCCCAGCTCCCAAAACCAGACATCAAAGTAAACAAAGGTACTCATGAGTTG
Source organism: Turnix velox (assembly GCA_013400935.1). NCBI lineage: Eukaryota > Metazoa > Chordata > Aves > Charadriiformes > Turnicidae > Turnix > Turnix velox. The sequence goes on along the minus strand of VZTY01006179.1, from coordinate 20,874 downwards.
CTGTAAGCATGTCAGAAGTAAACTTCCCACATTTCCATAATCCTATTCAAGCCCTCCAGAGTTCGGCCTCCAGAGTTTGAGAACTATCTGAAGGAGAATCAAACTGGATTTGCTCAGGACATTATGTCTTCTGTCCCTGTGCTTCATCTCCCCACCTTTCAGACAGGGATAACAACACTTCTCTACCCTCTCAGGACATGTATATTGCACCAAAGACCATATATAGTACAATGGTGAGCCAGAAATATCTGTATAGTATCACAGATCAGATCTAAGATAAGAATCTAGATAAAAATTCAACACCAAGAAGAGAGGAAAAGATACATTTTGGCATTTATTTCCATCATTCCCCTTTGCTTTCATCCCATGCAGTAAGAACCAACAAAGTAGCTGCAAATAAAGCAAGCAGCTCATATTCTGGCATATTTCCTTATATCTGCAACTGGAAACAGCACAAAAAGAACTATTCATTCTTGAATGAAAAGTACATAAATATAACAGATGAGCCCTTTTAGTAACTCACTGACAGCAACTGCCTACTGACTGGATCTGTTTGGAGTATTCAGGCTGGATGCAGGGAAATAAAGGACCCTAGGACTCCAGGAATATGTGCAAACATCTGGAGTACATACAACTTATACCTGTAAACTTAACCAAACAAATCAGCTTGTTCTGCTCCTCATTTAAAACACTTTCCTTTTACAATGTATGGGAAAACTATAGCAATATCTGTTATAACATTTATGATTAAGAAAATCAGGAGGTAAACAGCTTAGATCTATAAAAGTAATTTGATATACTTGGCAATTGAGCTTGGCCTCCCTGCAATGAGCTGTTAAATGAAATTTTGCACAGCCATGCCATCAGGCTTTATTCACTTGCCACATTTTATTCTGAAGGGGAAAACTGATGGCTAATACTAATCATCTCAGCTCTTGCCAGAATTGTGTCAAATTTGAGGACAAGATTGATCTCTTCTCAAATGATGTGTGTGTGATTTATACATAAATAAATCAGAAATCACCAAACTGAAGACAAAGGAGGTCCAAAATATCAACAAATGTCCCTTCCTTAGAGGCACAGGAGATCAGCAACTTGAAAAATTCCAGATGAGATCTGCCAATGTTTTCATTAAAAGTATATAATAAAATATATAAATAATTAAAAAACTATGTAAGGCTGTTACTTCCACAAATAGTTTAAGAATTTATTTTTGTTTTACGGGAAAGTTTTTCAGATTATAGAGAGCAGTGCCCCAAATTGCTCTCCCTAGTAACAACAGCAAGGGCACCAAGACCACCACTGTAATAGACTCAGATCTACCACAGACTCTGTCCATGAGTTCCTGCACTTGGACAAGCTGAGAGACTGCTCTTGCCTCAGTTTCCTTATTAGTTTCACAGATAACAGATAAAATTTAACTCCCACAATGCTTAAGTAGGCATCAGAATAATGGCAATTCCAGAATTTTCAGCTGCAGTGACATTTTTGTCAAACACATCTAATTGAAGGGCACCATTGAGGTGGAAACTCCCAATAACATAGATATGACTATATCACTACTTGTTCTGTGCCTTCAAGCAAAACATAGAGAAAACAATTTCAAATATATTAAAATTACATTAAAAAACATTTATAAAAGTAGAAGGGAGAAGTTATTTCTTCTTGAGAATGCTTTGGGATTTTCTTTTAACAGAAGCCAGAAGAGACATTAGTGCCAGAACATGGTCTGGTTCACCCAAACTCCTGGAGTTCTTTGAACAATTTATTTCATCATTTCTCATACCCAAAACTGTAATGCATTTCTGTTTACATACTCTGCAGGAGACACCCCTATGGGAAGAAAGATGAGAACATACATTATGGTATGTGTAAGACTCATTGAGTCTTTAATGATTTTCAAGCAGAGTCATGCTGTGGAAGCAATGCACCAAGTCAACAAAGGGTCAAAAATATTCTTCTGATACAATTAATATTACTAAAAGAAACTTTCAGGTGTCTGACAAAGAATTGAAAACTACAACATATCTATATATAATGTATAATTTAACAAATTACACCAGATGCAGCACATGTGAAGAAGGCTGGGTTCAGTGAAAGCAGACTGTGCAAATTGATCCTGACTCTAAGCATGTGCCACATGGATGGTTCTTTTCATGAGCGTAATTTAGTTTCCCAACTTGCTGGTTTAATGACAGCTATAAAGAAAGGCAGGAGTAGGACTTTTTAATAGGATACAGGATGGCAGGACTACAAGGGGAGATTCGGGCTAGATATAAGAAAGAAATTCCGTACAGTGAGGGTGGTGAGACACTGGAACAGCTTGCCCAGAGGGGCTGTGGATGCCCCCTCTTTGGAAGTGTTTAAGGCCAGGCTGGATGAGGCATTGAGCAGCATGATGCAGTGAGAGGTGTTCTGGTCTTCGGGCGGGGGTTTGGAACTAGATGATCTTTAAGGCCCCTTCCAACCCAAACCATTCTATGATTCTATACTCTAGATTCAGACATGGAAGAAGAAATAATGTTCTGTTTGGGAATCCTTAAAAACTCCAGACTTCATCCACAGTGGTTACAAAAGCATTATTGGTTTTTTAAAACCAAAATTTAGAGACAACAAGACATTCATTGTATTATAAATAAGTGTAACACCTTGGCCCATAATAAGTACTTAATTCTAAGTGACTTTTCAATGCACATTGGTATATGGATGTTTATACTTCATGATAAAACTTAACTTTCATTTTCAGATTCACCACTTTATTTTTGGATCACTGACATAAAACAGAACAGTGTATAGCATGATTTGTTTCTAAATAGTTCAAGTGTTCATAATCCAATTGGTTGGGTTAGCTCTTGATAAATTTACCAAAGAGAACAACACAAAAAAAAAAAAAAATCTGTACTTAAGATGATTTCTAGTACAGTGGCAACTGCAGAATCAATCTAACTATCAATCAGCATCAGAAAAGAGGAGGAGAAAAGTAAAAATTTCAGGATGAGTGCAACTGTTTTGCATCATCAAGAAACAGACTCTGGAAGCTCAATTAGGGATTACTTGCTGCTGTTCAAGTAAACATCCTCCAAAGCGCATCAATTTTACAGGACTCTTGAAAGGCATTTCCAGATGAGCGGATGGCTCTCCACTCTGCCTTCTCATACACCTGCTGTTCTGCTGGGCTCTGTGTAAGCATGAAGTTCCCTTTCATTTGTTTCAATTCCATCTCTCCTGCCCCATGCATCTGGCAGTTTGTGATTCCTTACCCTTCATGAGTGAGCCTAGATCCTTTTAATCTATTGCGTATCACTTGTTTTTCAGTACTATTTTTTTAATTCTCTCACAGCAAAATTCAATGTTGCCTGTCAACAGTAAAACTTATTTCTATTAAGGCAGCAACAGAAATGCAATGGCATCACGCAGTGTCAGGAAAACCACATCAAATTGATTGCTCTGTAATTAAAAGTAGATGCTGTCAGGGAGAGAGAACTATATCTTGGAACTACGGAAGAAACAAATCTCACCCTCTCTTTACATGTTTATCCAAAACTTCCTGGAAATGTATACTCTATTCTAATGCAATACAATAATGAGTTGGTATGGAAATTCTTTGGTAAGGCAATAAAGGACAACATACAGCAATAATTGACGCTTCTATCCCTTTTCTCCAAAAATCTGAAAACACTGGTGAATTTTCTCAGAATCTCACTTATTGATACACCGAAGATTTGGATGCTGTAACTCACATTACCAAATGAAATGCAGTGATCAAGAGCATTCATAATCAGCCACCAAGAATCATAGAATAGATCAGGTTGGAAGGGACCTTAAAGATCATTGAGTTCCAACATCCCTGCCATAGGCAAGGACACCTCCCACTACATCAGGCTGCTCAGAGCCTCATCCAGCCTGGCCTTAAACACCTCCAGAGAGGGGACACCCACAACCTCTCTGGGCAACCTGTTCCAGTGTTTCATCACCCTCACTGTAAAGAATTTCTTTCTTATACCTAGCCTGAATGTACACCCCTCCAATTTACATCCATTATTTCTAGTCCTCCCATCACATATCTTATTAAAAAGTCCTACCCCTGCTTTTCTGTAGTCCCCCTTCAGGTATTGAGAAGGTACTATGAGGTCCCCCCTAAGCTTCCTCTTCACCAAGCTGAACAATCCCAACTCCTTCAGCCTGTCTTCATAAGGCAGTTGCTCCAGCCCTCCGATCATCTTCATAGCCCTTCTCTGGACCCGCTCCAACAGCTCAATGTCCCTCTTATGGTGAGGACTCCACAACTGGACACAATACTCCAGGTGGGGTCTCACCAGAGCCGAGCAGAGGGGCAAAATCAGCTCTCTTCACCTGCTGGTCACACTCCTCTTGATGCAACCCAGGATTTGGTTGGCCTTCTTGGGTACAAGTGCACACTGCTGGCTCATCTTGAGTTTTTCATCCACTGACAGACACCCCCAAGTCTTTCTCTTCAGATCTACACTCAAGCCACTCTCTACCCAGTCTGTATCTGTGCTTGGGATTGCTTCAACTCAGGTGCAGGACCAAGCCACAGAACTTAACGACTCAGTGAAAACATTAACAATTCAGCAGGGTGGATTATTTTTAAATGTGATTTTCCATGATGCTGACTATAAACCACAGGTCTGCATAGAGACTAGACTAAAAAGCCAAGGCATGGAGTAGTTTTTTTACTGGTAAAATCATCAGGGGAAAAAATGGAAAGCAGACACAAACCTAAACACAGCAAAAGAAAAAGCAGGGAAAACAGGGATACTCATCACATTTATAAAGAAAGATATTACCCACTCATCTCTGAGGCCATGATACCACAATAGTACAGATGAAGCAGGACTTAGATACTTTCCCTAGCTTTGTAATGGAGATATTTATGCCTTGACAGTACCCATCTATTTTCTTTTATTATAAAATACAAATTTTATTATAAAATATATGCTCTTTAGGCATCTGAATTGGGATAGATAAATCACACCTAACATTTGTGGAGTGTGTCAGGCAGTAGGGTTTTTAGTTGTTATTTGTGGCATTTTGTTTGACAGCAGGAGAAGCATCTTCATTTTAGTGATCCCCTTTAAGTGATCCCTTGTAACTATTACCAAGCCCCAGGTTCTGAACTTCATCCCATTAACTTTTGTATTCTACTTTTTCCCCCCATCCCTCTTTTTCTGTACTTGTTTTTCTGTCATTAAAGAGGGGAAACCTTTTGACCCCATGTCACCTGTAAAACAATCTGACATTCATGTGTGACCAGATCTTTTCTTTCATAACACAGAAAGGAAAACACGTGACACTAACATGATACTCAGAGAGCAGCACTTTTCAGCTCATCTCTTTCTATTGATTTCTTTATCCTTGTTCTGATTTGGTTAAGTTCTTCAGGTCTATTGCTAATTACATCATAATGCACCACCTTCCTCTCCTGACCCAGCAATGACTAATGAGTACATCCTTGAGGGAAATGACTGGGAGTAGCTTTGGGAAAAAGAAAGAAAAAAATTCTTTCAAGTGTCTCATGTGCACTTGTCATTCCTGTGGTGATTTCGTAAGTATGTTACTAACTCATTTTCCAAATCTGGGATTTCTACTAACTCCCAAGCCAACAAGATGAATTTACTGTGTCTCCCCATGCCAGCTGCAGACCTTGTACCTTGAGAGCTACATCTTTTTCATAGCTTGTGCTCAAAGTCTTTTGGTGAATTATGAAAGACAGCTAAGCTAAATGTATTTTATCTAAAGTGCTAAGGCCACATTACTGTTCTAAAAGCCCAAAGCCACATGGAGGTTTTGGTGTTTGGTTTTTTTTAAAAAGGAGTGATTAAAAAACTACAATATGTTTAAAAAGACTGGCATAGGCACTTGCCACATATCTAGTTCAATCTACAATAAAAGTCAAACACACAGGCACTGAATCACAGATCAAATAAAAAAACAAAAAAGACAAAATCATTTATCCATACTCTGTGATTTTCATCATACAGCACTTATCTACATTCCATAAATAAGAGCAAATCAGCTAAAGCTGGACAAACAGTGCAATAGAGGATGCTAAAAAGCCAAGTAAAAGAAGCTGCTGTTCAGGTTTAACATGCTGCTGTAATCTCACCCTCTTCAGAAAACGTGACAGTACCTGTTGCTCAGAAGATTAAGCTACACCAGTCTAAAGCCACTTGACTTCTGTATGAGAGCATCTGAAAACAGATTATAATATTTTCTGCTGTCAAGCACATTGACTTCACTTCACTTAAGGGGCCAATTCACTTATCTCAAGTGCTGCACGTGGGTAAGTCTCAGCGAAGGCAAAGACAGTGACTGGAGCAAGGGAGTTATCACCTGGCTTTTACTTCATCCGTGACTGGTCCTTCATCAACAGACCCATACTGCAGTGGCTACAAGATTACACCACCAGCAAAAGAGTGCCAACAGACTTACCACAAATATCTCCAGCTGCCAGATTCACTGAATTCAGACACTCTCTGTTAGGTTTCAAAAATGTAGAGCGAGCACAGCAACATTATGCTTGTGCAGCAACAGATCAAGTGGATGAGGGGGGAGGCAGCTTGGAGAAGCAACTTGGATGTTTACATCCCTGGCTCTCACAGCATTTGAAAGAATAAACTGAAAAAAAACCCGAACCAAACTTCATCCAAAAAAGGTCCATTTGAGGAAGACAATTTTGTCTTTAACTGAACAATGCAATACAAGGTTATCTTGGAAAGAAGAAAGTTTTGACAGACCAAAAATGCACCCATATTCCAATGTAAATGCTAGCAATCCGATCTAAATTATTCCATTAAGAAATTAAGAAAAATGAGAAACTTAGACAAAATACAAGACAGCACTGCCTTCCTGATCAAAAGAATTACTAATGATGATAGGAATACAACAGCTTACTATCTGCTATGCAGCAGCCTAAAAATGCCAGCAGCTGCTTCAAGAGAGTTGTTTAGAATGGAGACAAAAACATCAATGAACCTGAGAAAAGTGCACACACTGTGTCTTGCAGGACAGCCACTGGATTGGTTAAGAGTCTGAAAATTTAACTCAAGATTGAAAGAAAGAATTACAACAACTTAAGCTGAAGCCTGCCAAAGAAAGTCTGCAATTCTGCACAATGAAAACCTCATAAGGTTTCCAGCACTAATACTGCAACCTGACCAGGCACAAACCCAAACTGTCCTGTCTGCTTGGTGAACTGGGATTTGCCACTCAGCAGTCACAGGTTTGGCTCCGGGAAATGGGCACACTCTCTTCCATGTTCTTAAACCTCTTTTCCAGTTAAGTCTGCAGTTCATTAGAAATCTTCATTCTTATTCCTATGGAGTACCTATCATATTTATAAGGTTATAATTTAAGCAGTTTTACCTCTCAAAGGAAGTTTTATGTCCAACATTAATTCCACTGAATCCATTTCACTAAGAAAATGAGTGATAGAGCTGCCAACTTCTATCAGCAAAAGAATTATTTTTTTCATTCTCCTTTACTATCATTTGTGGTAGTCACTTACAGAGTTATGTGTCTTCCCAAGTACTTTCAGCAGGTATCTTGAGAAAGTTTTTTATAACCTATTTTATACAAAGTATTTATTCATAAGATTTAAACGACCTCATTTCCCAGTAACAGAGGACATCAACAATCACACCAAACTAACACTTCTATGAACTTGTTTAGGATGGAAATTTCTCATAGTGAGAATCCTATCATATGCATCAAGTAAAGAAAGGACTTTTTAAAACAACTTTTTAAATATGATGCAGACACATGACATTTGACTCCTTTGAAATCTCTGTTGCCCTTCTAACCTTACACACTGATATCAACAGGTGTTTTTTACATGCTTTTATAAGCTGTGGGAAAATGACATGAGAGTTCTAGTTAGCTTATGTGAACATCATAAAAGTAACCAACAGGGATGGCTGAAAGAAAAAACCCAAACCAAAAAATAACGTTATATAATATTTGATGTATTTCAAATAACTTTCTAAGCTCTGTAGTTGACCAGATTTTCAGAGAAGTTGCTTCTATTTTCGCTAGTAAAGATGGTATTTTATTTTTCCTTCATTTTATATCAATTTTTCATTAACAGTAAACATCAGGATCTGTTGCTTTGCATTTCCTCGCAAGAAACTTTTGCTTTAGAAAAATGAAACTCATTCAAGTAAACTTTGAAGTACCAGTCTGTTTACCATGTCATCTCAATCTTCAGAAAACAACAAAAAAGCTAATATTTTTATCAGCAATGAGAGATTTTATATGCATATCTAGTAGTACACACTATTAACTATAACATTTCAGGTTTTTATTTAACTAGTGTCCAAACCAACATCCTTCCATTCTGACTACACAGCAGCTAAACGGATAAATTTGTAACAAAATTAAATAAAATAAAATTTGCCTACTTTTTATAGACAAAACTAGAACCTCACATGTAGAAAATTATTAGAAAATATCAAGGTTTTTCATCATTCAATTATGGTGTAATTTAATTATAAAAGCTGCACTAATAGGTACAAAGAATAATAACACTGGTCAGAGTACATGAACAGATTCATTGTCTTGGCCTTTTTTTTTTTTTTTACTGCTGCTTTAAATCATCAGAAATGTTAACTCTGGCAGCACATCCAGATTCATCTGCCTTGAAAGTCATTACACTGCTGCTGGCACTGAGCAGCCTGATCCAGTGGGAGGTGACCTGCCTATGGCAGGAGGGTTGGAACTCGATGATCTTTAAGGTCCCTTCCAACCCAAACTATTCTATGATTCTAGTTGATGCACTCAGCTGTTGATAGATACTTACCTACAACAAAGGCCAACCTCCAACTCACTATCTGCTGACATAACCAGCTCACTGCAGCAGCTGTGGTCAGTCATATCCCGCATCATTCCCTGAGCTTCAGTAGCACATCTGCTGAGACTACTTCTGTTTTAGGGGTCTGTTTGCCATTCACAGTATGTTAGGGTTTTCTTTTAAATTTTGACAATATTTAGCTTCTCATGTAGAGGAAATGAAATCCTTCATCAGTCATTCAAAAGCAGCATTCTCTACCCATGTAATTCTATGCTGTCAGATTGATGGGGTGGGAACCACAAGGCTAGCCACAGTCATTTTGATTTCTGCCTGTGTGAATTATTTATATAGTTATCATTTCCAAGAGAAATAACTTCGTACACTCATTATACACTTGATAACATGTGCCTAATAAATCAGATGAAAGACAGACTGGAACACAGCAGTGCACATGTTATTTAGCACAGAAAATTAATGCGTATCAGTCAATTTTGATATTCAGAAAAATTTATACTCCTCCGAAACAAAGCATAGTAACTCAGAAATCAAGAACTAGCCTTTTTTTAAGAACAGTGGAGAGCAAGAAGGGAGCAGGAAACGTCAGAGCAAAAAAATCTGCTGCTTTAAAAAGGGATTTGACAAAAAGCTTTTCCAAGAGTAAAACTAACTCCTCTCTCACTCTGCACTCTCCATTCCCTTGTGAAATCGGGGTTAGTACCCCAGAGCTAATATGTGATTAATGAATTTCATGGCCTGGATAGCAAATTTTGAGAAAAAAATCTAGGGCCTAGTGAAAATAAACCAAGCTTTACCAACGGAAGTGTATGTAGCATTGCAATATTTTCTTGAAATTCTTACGAAATTCTGTATTTCCAACGTAAACGCAGCCATCACCAGCCTTAACAGTACCTACATGCACTTTGCACTGGAAATAGATTTCCCTTCCAACCCATCACCAAGTCTTGAGGCCTATTGCTCAAAACCTTTGTATTTGGAGGTAACAAGAGAAGAGGAATTAAACTTCACTCTGCTCAGTTTAAAGAAGTAAAACACAAACCGTTTCTTTTTTTCAGTTGGACTCCTTGGACTTCTCATTATTTACAAGCTAACATGTATCAGCAGCCACAAACAACACATCTTGATCTCAGCTGGCCTCAGCCAGCTCAGAAAATTTCTCATTTTGGCAGGAACTACATTCCCTCAGGAATACAAGTGTGTTCAGTTCAGTGGGACAAGTCACATCTAAGACCATAAAAATTGTTTTCAAATGTTCTCTGAAGATTACCTATGACTGTTACTCTCCCTACCTTTAACTCCAGTTTGTAACACCACTATCTGAATCACAAAATACCAGAGGAGCAGATCCAAAGCATCATTTTCAATATGGCTTTCTAGAAGATAAGAAAAAAATCTATTAACTCTTTACCAAAGTCCTTTTATTTCACTCTGGTTCTGTAACTATTTATTAAATCAAGAGGAAATTTCTTTAAACTACTTTATGTTGCCAGACAGACACAAAGATGATGATCAATCGGGTAACAACAAGGGCAATGATTTAGCGCATCTTAGGAAGGCACTAACCCTCAGCTGAAACAAGTTAACTCTACCAGCTACCTTCCCAGACCAATGTAAGGTTCAGTGACCTGGATCAAATCACCACTGCTGAGAGTTTAGGACATCTGTTCAGCTTGGCGTTTACACTGGACTAGTAACAATCCATGGTTCCTGCCATTACCAGATCACAACTGAAGGATAGCAAGTTCTGCAGATGTCATGAGACATCTGCCTATGATGCTTTGCCCACACAGAGATTCAAAGGCCTGTGACTCTCTTCACATTATGCTAGAAAAATAAAGTATATAAAAATTTCTATAAAATCTTCTACTGAAAGGAGATTCAGGGAATAACAGTACATTCATGATAAAATCCATGGAAGCAGTTAGCGCATGTAAAGAGCATCCTTTCTATGTATCATCTGCCAGCAAATGTTAAAAATCTTTACAACATAAGGGAAAAAAAAGATAGTTTTCTCTATCACAGATGTATTGAAACTACCCAGTGCTTTTCAATTTTTTCCTAATTATTCTGACACAAAATTTCTGTAATTCCATTATCTTTCAAGACAATTTTGCTGTTTGTTTTATCACTCAGATTTACCAGTTACTGCAGGGGGAAAAGAAAGGAAAAATATATATGTAAAGAAATCAGCATACTCTGTTACACTTAGGATTTAACAATGTTTTAATGCAAAAATGACAGTGTGCATCAGTGGAAATATATAAACACTCATTCATATAGTGTTCACTTGTGTCTGTTTTTCACACTACACAAACATACATTTTTGGCCTTGGCTCTACATTGTTACCACCAAAAACTGTTTATTTCTCCTGATTTAGACATCCAACAACCAACCCTCCCCTCCAGATAGCTACAATATTGTCACCTAATTTTTTAATGGCAAATTTCATAGGGAAAGGATTCTTTTCAGGACTTCCCTATTAGATTATTGCAATTACATGCTGTTTAAACGCTTTCTTAATGGTAATTCCTGAAAACACTTCTTCTGCTGACCATTTTTCACTGATTTTTGTAAGCATTCAAAACATGCTGATTTCTTTAACCATGCAGATCATAAAGTACTAAGGTGATGACTTTCTGCTGAATGTTCCCATTCCAACTGTTAAACATATTCCCCACAATTGCTCTCTAGTATGAATTTTAAGTTTGCTGTGTCAGTAGCAATTCATGCCAGCAATTTTCTGCTACTAAATATTCAGAGAGTAAACACCAAACAAATGATCTATACAAATGAACTAATTTTTTGAATTGGCATCAAGAAGAATTCTTACACTTCTGCTCTCACAAGAGGACATAAAAGTGCTAGAAGTACATGCCATGCTATTCACAACTAAGTAACATTCAAGCACACCATTTTGAAGCCATAGATTTTGAGAGCTGGGAAAAAGTCAGTGAAGAGGGAATCCCACATAGACTAGAGAGAAGTCCAGGAAAAAGATAAGTGTAGCCATTTCTGGATGTCCTGATACAAACCAACATAACTTTTGGAGATTGCAAGATCTTAAACTGAAGTAATCCTCATCTCCACTATGCAAGGAAGCAAAGCAGATACTTCTCATTAGAGAGATGAAAAAATTATGGGCAATTTTTTTTTTTAAAGTACAAAATTAGTTTTACATCATTGGTGAATGTGTCTAAACATTATCTTTACATTGTAATATATTTAATAGGGGCCCTACTATTAAGTCTTTTGATCTATTTCATTGAAGAGCCCATCTTAAAAATAGAAAATAATCATAAAAACAGAAAATTCAATAGGTAATTATTTAGTGCTCCACATGATGACCATTTTTTGCTCTACCAAATTCTGTTTTAATGTGATTCCCAACAAATATTTTTGAACCACCAAAAAGCTAAAAAAATGAATGCAAAAAACTCTCTCTCTAAATCTTTCTGGAAGTTGATCTAGGATCTGAGCACAATTCCCTTAAGAAATTACAATTAATTATCAGTTTCACTTTTTGCTGTTATCAAAGTGATCAAGATGTGAATTAGTATTATCAGAGGCTAATGCACATCACCCTGCTGTTAACAATGACATGCAACTCAGAATCTCTCCAGAAATCCAGATAAGTTCAGCACTTTTCAGGAAGTCTTAAATGAGTTCACCCAAAAAACCAGGAAATTAATGTCAAGACAAAAGATTTTTTTTTAAAAATTAAATTCTAGTTGTACTTGACAACTTGAAGAGGAAATTAATTTAATTCTTTAGAGATTCTAGTTTTAGAGCACTGTATTTCAGTCCTGCCAGAATTAATAGTCAGCTCACTCGTTTGTCAGGACAAATTTTTCATTTTAATACAACTCTATTGTAGCAGCAAAACAAAATGAGCAGCATGTATCTATGACTCCCAGTACTACTTTGCAGCACCCTTCTTCAGAGGGCAGAGCATTTAATCAGATACAGCAAGGCTTAATGAAGTGCCACAGTTGTCCAGCTACTTCTAATTACTAAAACCCATGGCTATAAATCAGAATTTGCCAAGATTTTGAACCTATAGTAATGCATGTGCAGTTGAAACCAGCAGTGATTACAGCCTACCAGCTCTACAACCTGCCAAGGCAAGCAGCATCTCATCAGCTCGCAGCCTGTGGTTTTCAAGGGACCTTATATCCTTAGGAAATACAGTCCATTGCTTCAGTATAAAGTATCACCCTTCTTCTCTTTATGAATGCTATACCACAACAATTCTTCTATATCTGAATTTATCAGGAGCTTTAACAAAGAGTAGAGAAGTAATTGATCTATTAGCTAATCCTTACAAGTACATATGCTCAGAATAGGATCAGTTCAGTTTCAGTGTTTCTTGGAAAAAATTTATTCTATTCTGAGGAAAATTAATTCTGATCTGTGATCTCTTATTTCACATATTTTCTAAAGGGCACTGAGGATATGTATAGAAAAACAGTTACATCGAGAAATTATCATACCTATAGGATAATCCAAATAAATAAATAAATAAATAAATAAATAAAAAAAACAGTTCTCAAATTTGATTGTCTACAACAGCAGATTGAAGCAGAACGCCTCATCACTTGTAACTCTGTTATGAAGGACTAACAGGATTTCCATTTTAATAAGGTCATGCTGTACTTACTAACACAATAACTAAGGATAGTTACTGTAGATCTAAGCTGTGAGACAGTGACTTAATTTTGTAATATAACAATTAGCCTGGAACAAACGCTTGAAAGATTTTCCTTATATGCTGTGCAGAGTGATGTTTGTATTGTTCTCCATTATGTTTTGGTTATCTAAGAAAACTGACAATGTATTTTCATATTGCTTACAGACCTTTTTTCTCCCTAAGTAAAACAGGTAGGTATTGGCTAGATAATACAATTACCATTTATAGCTCTGTGATGCAAACATTTGTTAATTACTGAAAAAGATGAGATATAAATCTAAGATCAAATCATATTTTCTCATCTTCTCTTGCACATCACTGATTTCAATAGACTTGATCCATCAGAACAGCCTAAAACTTTGCAGCCCCCCAAATGAGATGCCATAGAAGACCATGTGAGTCTGCTTCAGAGAAAAACAGCAACTTAAACCTATTCTAATGAGAAAAAAAAGAGATTTATGATGCCTCACTGCCCAAATAACCTTTCAAAGCCACATCTATTTGCATACCTCTAACACTTCAGATTAAATGAGTTTGCCTTAAAAAACTGGCTACAAGCCAAGAGGACCTGGTCTGTGTTTGTAGTGACAAATTGGACAAACAATAACAATAGTTCTTTGTAGTTTTAGAGGCTAAAGATTAGAAAACACAGTTGAACAGATACCCATGCAAAAGTCTAGTCAGAAATAACTCCCCTTGATCCTTCCTGAAGTTCCTAGAAAGTACTCATAAGGTTACCACCAATATTTCTGACAAGCGCATTTCAGGTGTCAGGGCTTTTCCCCCGCAAGATGTTTGATATTCTTTCTTCTAATTATTCAGTAAGCTATCAGGTGATGTTCATCACTTATGACTAGACTGAGAAAAAGGAGATGCCCAGGATACAGGAAAGCATCATAAATCCCACTCCTGTGCATATTGAGGATATTCAAAACAACATTGGGCAACCACCCAAATTTTCATTATTAGTGAATAGTATTAGCTTCACAAATAGTACCAGACAAAAACTTGAACTGCTTATCAACTGTTTTTGTCATCAGATGGATCTCATTCAATTGAGCCCTTGGAATACCAAGGAGGAAGATATATAATATTTTACTAATTAATTATGACTGCTCTATAGAATTAATTCAATAAAAATCCAATGTTTCATTATTCATCTTCATACTGAGATGCAATGCTCAAGTCCACGAAGCGTATGTGAAATCAAATAAATAACTATACCTAGATCTACAAATAATTCAATTAAATTGAAGGTTCTATAGAAACCAGATTCATTTTTTGTGTTAACTTAGTATGTACAAGAGTTAAATTGCTAAACAGTGGGAAGAGTACCACTAAATGCAGAGAAACAAGAACCTCTTCATACATGGGAGCAGCTGAAACACACGTGATTATGAACCACACTATATTGATTCAGAGAAAGTTTAAACATCGATTGTGTGTTTTAAAGTCTCCTCCATATCCATTAAAAGCTGTACAAGTACCTACACAACAGATCACCTCACTGGAATGAGAGGCCACTTACAGCTGTTTTGTTGCACATAGAGTCACTGAATATTTTCTTTTGGATTTTTGCATGTTTAAATAATGTCATGGAAGTTTCTTGATATGAACACAAAACCTTTCAACCCAGTCATGCTTTGAACTGAGGAAACACGCTTTATTTTTTTTGGATGAACGCTGATTTACAAAAAAAATTCAATTAGCACTGTATGTTTATACATAGGAGAAATCGGGAAATGAGTTTGTTTTCACGTCCTCTTATTAAATATACATTCAGTTTAGAAAGTTGGGGAGGGAAAAGGTGGTTTCTGAGGAGCTTCAAAGGACTATGAAAGAATTAACTTCAGCACAGCTCTGAGACTACAAGAACTTACCAAGAGAATGACTGCAACACTTCCTTCACATTAAAATGATTATTTTAATTTGCTTTGTCTTCCGTAATCATTCAAAATTATGAAAAGTCTTTTTTGCTGTCTTTTTGTCTTCCATCCCACACACACAAGTAAGTGAATTTCTAAGGACTCAGTCCCTCATAACAAACTGTTATGAGGTATCATCAGAAAATGAAGGGGTAATGTCCCTACAACACACCACTGAAAAATTACTGAACTCTAAGAACTAGAAGCACAGTGGGAGGCAGCTACACAGGATTCCACAGCAAACCAGCAAACATTACTGCAGAATTCTGCAGAATTATTTTGAGCAAGGGACACTGAAAATGAACTTTCTGAAGTTTCTTTAGAACTTTGGAAAGTTCTTTCTGGTTTAATTCAGAAGCTGTTTTTCTGCATTCACCACCTTCCAAACTAAGCATGGAAACAGTTTGAAATCGTCCTCTGACAAGACAGAGGTTCAGCTGACCATTTTTCACTGAGACTAAAGACAAATGACAAACAGGCTTGCAGACTTTCATGGCTTTGTCATCCAGAGTACAAGTTTCAAACAAGCACATCTGTGCAGTAGTTCCAATGCAAATATTGCTCTCTCCTTGCCAACTGAAGTGCCTATCGGCAAGTCTGTGAGTGGTTCTCCACAATCTTTTTATATCCAGCCTAACGACTCCAACAAGCTCCCTCTTTCCCTTCAAAGGGTTGTTAAGTATGTGATGAATAAATCTGTCACTTTCAATTCCAAACTGACTTTCTGTTTTGATTGCAGCAGGATCTTGTATCCATGGCAACTTTTCACTTCTCAGAATCGATTAAAGAAGTGATCAGTTCATCTAAATAGCCGTGCTGATGGAGGGGATTGTTTTTCTGAAACAGCAACCGTGACAGGTACTGTAAGTTTCCTTGACCAGTTAGTTTTCCAACAGCAAGTAATGATTTCTCAAAGAATACATTGTGGCCAGCTGAATGTTCAGTTCATTTCTCTTCTCTAAAACGAGTCTGCAATTAAACACTCCTGCAAATCACTATCTGCATTCCTGATTCTTGCTCTTTTTGTAAGCAGAGCACCACAGCATATAGTCCCTGCTGAAGGTCCGAGTTGCATCTGTCTCCAAATACAGATTTTTTTTCATTTTTCTTTTTTCTTCACAGTTTAGGAAAATCTAATTTATTTATTAAAAGGAGGAACAGCACTACAGGCGGAGGAGCACAAGGCAGAGCAAGGCTTGCAAGGGCAAAGCAAAGTGTTCCGAGTTCCACAGAACACTGTTATTCCACACATTTCTCAGACCATAATGAGTTCCTAACTCATGTATTTTATGTGAAGGCCTTGGGACCAAACATTAAAGACCTGAAGCACACATTGGAATTTATAGTGATTAATGTGGCAACACATCTTGTAAAGTCTACAAAGGCACATGCTCAAAAAAATGAGGAAATGCTTGAGGGGATGGAATCAAGCCCTGATGCTTAAGTGCAATAAATGGCACAGAACAGCTTAGTGGGCTTTATGTGACAATAGATTTAGATGTGAAAACAGCACAGAGAAACACTGCAACTTCAAAGTAAAATACTATAAACTAAAGCACAAAGGAATACTTCAACCATAATTAAGTTTATCTTCCTTTGCAGCCAGACCCTTACTGTGTGATCAATATTAATTATATCAATATTAGTATGAAACAAGTAGGATGTGAGCCATTTTAGTAACACATGGATTTTGTGCAGATTTCCTACGTAAAAGCTCAGGTGCAAGATCATTCATGTTGCTGTGAGCCTTGCCAACTTCACCCAGGCAACTAATTAAACAAGCATAAGCATGAAGCTGCTTCAACTGTAACAGAATGCCTGACACTAAACTATCTTCACTCAGATGATCTGACAGCCTGACAAAAGGTGAGAAGTTCACCTCTATGTATGCCATTTGCTGGTACCAAGCTTAGCAGTACTTATAGCAAGAATAAAATTAATTATGAGAGATGCAGCTAGTTAAGATGCAAATGGAAATGCTATTTTTGGTCCGATGAATAGAGGAATTTTTCTTTTGTTTTCCTTTTGACACGAGACCGGAAAAAGTGAAGGCAGAACAGAATCTGTGGATGTCAATAACTGAAATGGTCTGAGCATTGGGACCTGGGATTCCTCTTTACTAGCTTCACATCTCCATGTCTGAACCCAAGAGCCATAGCCACATCAGAGAAAAAATAAGATTGCTCTAACTACTTTTTCTCCTACGACTACAACCTGGAATCATCAAGGATACTTTTCCCTGTGGACTATAGGCTAGTTTAAACCAGGAACTGTCCTCCTTCACATCCAGAGCAGAAGACAGCATATCAAGTGGAAGTTCAAGTTCATTTTTTAGGAAAAAAGTGAGTGTGAATGTGGGTTACATACACAAGATCTTAGTAATATTATTCAGCTCAAGCTGCATCTTCTGGTGGTGCTGCAGCTGACAGTGACCTGGGACTTATGTGACCAGCTCTTGCCTCCACTGGCTGCACCAACTTTCTGGACTCTGCAAGTCAATGGTACACAGCGCTGGCTGCTCAGAATAAGGAAAGGAAATTTGTATTTTGACAATGTACCTCCAAAATCAGTAAGCTGTGCAGCCCTTTTAGTAGAGAAAATTACTGGAACATACATGAAACACACCCTACATCTTTGTAGTTTACCCAAACTGTTGCTTTCGGTAGGATTTCATGATGATATATGCATGTTAATCTCCTAGAAGCCTCCACATTTTTCCTGCCCAGACCAGTTAGAGCTCAAAAGGTACATTCAGGACAACATGCATTTACTTCAACAGGCACTTGCTATCACACTAAAGCTGCAGGAGGTGACATTAAAGAGATTTGCTAAGAAGGGGATTTTTTCACCAGAGTGAAAAAAATACCTTTACTTCTGTCTCACAGTACTCTACCTCTTTTATCTCTGCTGTAGTCTACTGTTCTTGTTAAAGGACCACACTCAGTAGGTCATGTAAGTTGCTCAGTAGATGCAACTTAATTTTCTTTGTTCTCAAGAGTCTGTAAGTTAAATGTCTCTGTGTAGTCAACTGCCAAATTCTGATATTTTTCCACCAAAACACAGAGCCAGCAATACAAACACAAAAGTATCATCTTGACTGAGCAGAAATAGCTGCTGAGAAACATGTAACTTTGGAACCATAAAGAAGTACAAATAAAGCTGGTAGACACAGTATACATCCTGTTCATAGCACAAGATACATTATTGTACTATATAAAGATACCCATACTTCTCAATTATATTTTCCAAAGTTAATACATGCAGTAAAAACAAGAATCACAAGTTCAGAGCACCCTCTAATTTTTTAATCTTTTTTTTAAACATTCTTTCATTTGACTCTGAACTTGAAGCATTAGTGTCACCATGAGCTGACCTTACGGCAGGAAAATTACAATTCTTCAGCAATTAATAGATTTTATATCAGTGTGTAAAAGCTATCCATGTTTGGAAAGACACTAGAGAAAGAAGAAAAAAAACAGTAGCAAGACACTAAATGCGTTAACACTAAAATAGACTTCTAAAAAATTAAAGAAAATATACTGATTCCTAATAATTATAGAATCATAGAATAGATCGGGTAGGAAGGGACCTTAAAGATCATGAAGTTTCAACACCCCTGCCATAGGCAGGGACACCTCCCACTACATCAGGAGCCTCAGAGCCTTGTCCAGGCCATAAACACCTCCAGAGAGGGGGCATCCATAACCTCTCTGGGCAACCTGGTCCAGTGTTTCACCACCCTCATTGTAAAGAATTTCTCCCTTATAATCTAGCCTGAATCTACCTCCTTCCAATTTGCATCCATTATTTCCAGTCCTCCCATCAGATATTAAAAAGTCCTACCCCTGCCTTTCTGTAGGCCACCTTCAGGTATTGATAAGTTACTAAGAGGTCCCCCCTGAGCCT
>VZTY01006177.1:32796-51114 GCA_013400935.1 Turnix velox | reverse complement strand
AAGAGATGGGAGGTGCTACCTATGTCCCTGAATTTAGACATATCCCATACAGACAGTATGAGATCTACTAACAAATAGAAACCTGGAAGCTTAGTGCTTTGTGTGACTCACCAATCTCCTCTTACATATGTACACACCTTCATTTTCTGTCTTCTTTTCATTCACAGGAGCTGGAGGAACTGCAGAATGTGTGTCTGAGACTGTGTCCAATTTTATGTGCTGTTAAGCCTGGAATGGGAGAAGCAAAGATAAAGCCTCTCTCCATGGGAGCAGTCATGTAGAAATCCTGCACAGGATGGAGGAAGGCTGGAAGTCTCTGTTGCCTGCTTATGCCATGATTTACTGCCCTGTAATGATGTTCCTAACAATTTTTTTGTACTGCAAGCCAAAACTTTTCAATACTAATTGAAAGGCAGTAGGAGGCAAATCACTGAAAACCTGTTTCCCCAGCAGGTTACTTTTGTACTGTAGAACACTTGGAGAGCATAAAACCATCCAGCCTCTCAAGAATTTGCTTGAAATTATTCCCATCTCTGCTAACAGTGTGTTATTAAGTTTTGTTCTGGTCAGTTCAGATTCCTACACAGAAAGATTTCTTTATTTTGATTCCCTGGAGGCAAATTTGGAGACCCTAACCTACCCATATGTTATTTTAAAGTCAATTATATATTCCTATTAACAGGGCAAAGTTGACCACATCTTTTTATGATTCTCTGAACTCACTGATTTTTGCCATCCTTAAATGTCCTTAATTCTTTCATTGCAGTGTCATCTGTCTTGTAGATGACACAACCTGCTGTGCAGCACAAGAATAATTCAGTGCTAGGCTTTAAGATATAGATCCTCCATCCATGATACCCTGCTGCATTCTGGTATCTCTTATGCCACAGAAAATCTTTAAAAATTAAGACTTATGACCAATAGGGACTTCAATGATGTTGGTACCCTCAGCAAGTGATTGCTGTGGCCTCAGTGCAGTGGATGAGGCTGGTGAGACACTGGAACAGGTTGCCCAGAGAGGTTGTGGATGCCCCCTCAATCCCTGGAGGTGTTTAAGCCCAGGCTGGATGAGGCATTGAGCAACCTGGTGTAGTGGGAGGTGTCCCTGCCTATGGCGGGCCGTTGGAACTAGATGATCTTGAAGGTCCCTTCCAACCCAAACCATTCTATGATGACCCAGAGACAGTCCCCTTTTGTACATGAACATATGTTTTTTTAACTCTGTCCTACCTACAGGTGGGACCTGTGCTGTTAAGGCTGAAATCAGAGCAGCAAAGATAAAGCTTAGTATCTTCTGGGATACAGCCCATCCAGTCCTGGTCAGTGGGAGCAAATCTGTTAAATACTGTTTCTGCACCACAAACTCATCATCAACACCACCATCAGTTTAACTTTCAACCCAAAAAAGCAAAAAGCTGGGTTTGAACCAGCTGTGGTGGGTTCTTCTGTCACATCACCTTCAGTGGGACATCCTTTTGGTGTAGGTGGGGGATGAAAAAGTGCTGACTGTGCTGTTGCCCAGATGTGTCAGTGCTTTGTGGAAGCAGCTCTCCTGCAGACTAGCTGGCATTTTTCCCAACATTGTGCTTAGTAGGTATAAAAAAAGAAAGGGGTGGATGAGGGAGACACAGTCCTCCACACCTGCGTGTTACAATCTTTTGCTATTTATGGCTTTCTTTTCCAGGTCATCTAAATGAGGTTTCCTTTGCCAAATCCTTTTCATCTCTAATGTCTCCCCTGGGAGGTGCACTATTCTACTTTTCCTTTTAATTCATTAGACAAACATGCTGCTTCTTTAATTCAGTTCCCCTGGAAGCACACTTAAGCACCACACACCAGCCAGATCTGGATGTACCTGCTCAGGGCAAGCTCAAGGACACATCTGATCCACCTCACCTCTTATTCCAGGATGCTGCATGGTGTCTCATGTGGAATCCTACTGCAAGAGCTCAGCTCCTCTGGCCACTTTGCAGCTGCCTCCACCTAGTTCATTGCCCCAGGGTGTGTGTTAGCCAGACAAAGGAGCCACAAATTATACAATCATAGAGTAGTTTGGGTTGGAAGGGACCTTAGAGATCATCTAGTTCCACCCCCCGTGCCATGGGCAAGGACACCTCCTACCAGACCAAGTAGCTCAGTGCCTTGTTCAGCCTGGCCTTAAACACCTCCATGGATTGAGGAGGCATCCACAACCTCTCTGGGCAGCCTGTTCCAGTGTCTCACCACCCTCACAGTACACATCTTCTTTCTTATCTCCAATCTAAATCTCCCCTCTTCCAATTTTCATCCATTACTCCTAGTCCTGCTATCCTGGACCCTAGTAAAAAGCCCTACCGCAGCCTTACTGGTATTGAGAAGCTACTATGAGGTTCCCCTTGATCCTTCTCTTCTCCCAACTCTTTCAGCCTGTCCTTGTAAGGGAAGTGCTCCAGCCCTTTGATCATCTTCATGGCCTCCTCTGGACCTGCTCCAACAGCTCAATGTCCTTATGTTGAGGGCTCCAGAACTGGACATAAAACAGAAGAAACAACAAGCTATCCACTTCAGAAACTTGCCTTTCTCCGTAGGGGACAAAAGGTGCTTTAGAAACTGGCCCACACATTGCTCTGCAGGAAGATCTCTGTGCTCAGTAAAGAGGCTCTCAGAAAAGACAGTAGATGGGGGAGACATCAGAGAGAACTCAAGGTTTAAGAGCCATGGTTTCAAAATGGCATGAGGGTTGTGTCTGTGCTGTGTGCAGCTGGTGTTTCTGTACATTAGGAGTGATGTATGGATTAGAAATTGCCTGAACAAAGGACAGACAAAGGAAAAATCAGAGAAATCAGTTCTGTTCCTGTGCAGCTTCAGTACATTGTCAGAGTGACTGGAAGATTCACCACCTCTAGCTGGCTCCCAGCTGTGTTCCAGCTGTGACATTGGATCTGGATATCTGTCCTGGGTCACCACTCCTCTTCAGAGACATTCCAGCCACCTGCAGCAGTGATCAGCTCTATCCTCAGCCAGATTTTGCTTCCAGTGCTCCCATCTGTGTGAGCTGCTGCTGTTCAGAGTTTCCCAAGATGCCAAATGCATTAATGCAGAAGTTTTAATAAAGATCTAGCATTGAGCAACCTGATCTAGATTTCTGGGGGCTTGGAACTAGATGATCTTTAAGATCCCTTCCAATCCAAACTATTCTATGATTCTAAGCATTAAACTGCTTCTCCAGGTACACAATGTATTTACCTGATGAAAGAATGGACTCCTCAATCTCCAATTAGCAGTGCCAGTGCAATTACAGAGTTAATTGTGCAGAGTTTCATACCTAGAGGTCATTGCATCAGGGTTGTTGTGATCTGTGCTCTAAAAACATGCTACAGATGTGCTGCTTTACTTTAGTTTCCAGTGGGAAATTTCCTTCCCACAGCAGCTTAAGCTGTGAGTAACACAACCTAATCCCCTCAATCAACCCTCTCAGCTGAGCCATGACACATTTTTCCTCTATGATATTCTTTAGCTATGTTACAGGATCTTTAAATAGCAGCACTGGAAACAAGAACTTAAAGTGACCTTCCAGATGGACTGGAGGAAGAGCTGTGCCTGCTAAGACAGGACAAAAGACCAGCAATGAAGGAAAACCTTCTGGTGCTTCCTGGATTTCCTCAGAGCAGTCAAACAAGCAGTGACAATGCAACATCAACAAAGTATTTAAGTCTGGATGGATGAAATGCTGCATTGCTGAAGGCAGCAGCAAAGTGTCCATGAACTTTAGTGCACCAAATGAATCTCCATCAAGCTCTCAATGTAAGTGATCATCCCTGTCTGGCAATGAGTGGCCTTATTCCAGCCTTAGAGAGTAGATTCAGGCTAGATATAAGAAAGAAGTTCTTTACAGTGAGGGTAGTGAAACACTGGAACAGATTGCCCAGAGAGTTTTGGTCAGCTTGGTGAATAGAAGACTCAGTGGGGACCCCAAGTAGCTTATTAGTACCTGAAGGGGTCCTACAGAATGGCTAGGGTAGGTCTTTCTAATAGGATATGTGATGGAAGGACTAGAAATAATGGATGTAAATTGGAAGAGGGGAGATTCAGGCTAGATATAAGAAAGAAAATCTTTACAGTGAGGTTAGTGAAACACTGTAAGAGGTTGCCCAGAGAGGTTGTGGATGCCCCCTCAATCCCTGGAAGTGTTTAAGGCCAGGCTGGATGAGGCATTGAGCAACCTGGTCTAGTGGGAGGTGTCCCTGCCCATGGCAGGGGGAAGGAACTTGATGATCTTTATGGTCCTTTCCAACTCAAACTATTCTATTATTTTTTCCCAGCTATACACTTGGCAAATGGATCTGCCAACATTGCTGTGTTGGAACAGAATCACAACCCTATGTTTTACCTCCCCATCTCCTGAGGAACTTCAGGCTCTGCCCAAAATGCAGTTGTGTAAGACACAATAAATGGTCCAAATGTGTATTTCATTAGGAATGAAGTTTCTTAAAAAAGTTCTCAGAGCTGCAGTGATTGGTTTTGGTTGAACAGAGCAGGCACTCCAGTTGTTTCATTAAGGTGCATGAACAGGCTGTTCTGAAAAATCTGTCTCCAATTTGTCAGAGGAGGAAAATACCTTGGTGGACTCTCTGGAGGTGAAAGAGATGAATTTGTGCGAAGAGGGAAAAATAATGTTACAGATTGGAACTATTCCAGGAATGTTATCTAAGGGATCTGCTTCTTCCTGTATTCAAATCAAGATTTGCTTCAAAATGTGTGAAGAAAGGTATTTGGAAGCCACTGTGTGGGGCTTCTTGCTTTCTCTGCAAGGATGCTGATGGTTGCTGAGCAACCTAGTGGTGGCCTGATGCTGCTCCTGGGCAAGGACTGGGCAGTGGATCCTCCCACATACCTGGAAGGGATCAAAGTTATCTTGGAGGTTGTGATGTTCAATCAATGTCCTCCCCTCCCAGGGACAACGCATTACAAGGTGACTGAGGAACAGAGCAGGATCCTCTGACTAATCTGTGCCAGAACCATGATCAGAACTTACTAGAGGCAGTGGCAAGGAGCCAGGCAGTTCCTCACCCAGGGGAACATGAGGTTTGGGCTTTCTTCAGCAAAAGCAACACAAGCATTAGATATCAATTAGAGGTACAGGGGAGGGTTAAGCACCCCCTGGTCCTAAATAAGGAGAACACAACCTAGTGAGCAACAAGGAGATGTCAGGCACTCTTGTCTTTCAGATTTAAAGTGAAAACATTTTCTGCACCCATTTTTAAAAGCCATTTAACTCACCCACGTGAACTCACATGTCTGTCTGACAAGATGAGGCAAATTTAGCAGAGCAGGATGGACACAGGTGGGCAAAATATTCAAAATTTTGAAGAGAAGTCACTGGGAAAACTTCATAGTGACCTCTCAGTACCTGAAAGGGCTGGAGAGGGGCTGTTTGCCAGGGCATGGAGTGATAGGATGAGAAGCAGTGGTTTGAAACTGGAGCAGGGCAGGTTTAGGTTAGACATTAGGAAGTTCTTCCCCATGAGGGTGGTGAAAAGGTTGCCCAGAGATGTGGTGGAGGTACCATCCCTGAAGACATCCAAGGCCAGGCTTGTTGAGGCTCTGAGCAACCTCATCTAGTGCAGGATGTCCCTGCTCACTGCAGAGGGTTGNTTTAACTCACCCACGTGAACTCACATGTCTGTCTGACAAGATGAGGCAAATTTAGCAGAGCAGGATGGACACAGGTGGGCAAAATATTAACAATTTCGAAGAGAAGTCATTGGGAAGACATCATAGTACCTGAAAGGGATACAGGAAAGCTGGGGAGGGGCTGTTTGCCAGGGCATGGAGTGATAGGATGAGGGGCAATGATTGGAAATTAGAGCAGGACAGGGTTCTTCCCCATGAGGATGGTGAAAAGGTTGCCCAGAGATGTGGAGACATCCCTGGAGACATCCAAGACCAGGCTTGCTGAGGCTCTGAGCAACCTCATCTAGTGCAGGATGTCCCTGCTCACTGCAGAGGGTTGGACTAGATGGCCTTTGGAGGTCCTTCCAACCCTATGAATCTATGATTTTTTTAAAGAAAAACACTACTTCTGTGCAACACCAGGCAACCTAAGAATAACAGACTCTATCAAATGATGAGGATGAGCTGTAAGTACCAAAGCCTTCTGCTTTCTGACCATCTGTAGGTCCTGCCTGGTGGGAGGTTCCTGATGCTGTGTCCTGTGTTGGCTCTCTGGAGCCTAATAACCCATCAGTTTGCATCATTTTCCCCTCAGAACAGTATCCAGAAGAGTTACAAATGAGTTCTCTCTCTTTCTTTCTCACCTACTTGCTTGTTTCTTTCCCTCAATTTACATGGGCTTCTCTGCTGCTGAATCCTGTCATAATTAGGTGAGAACACTAACGAGTTCAAATACACGCTGGGAGTCCTCACATCAGGGCTGAGAGCACCACTAATGAAGCTGCATCAGCTCCAGGCAGAGAGAGGGAGATGCCATTTTTGCTCTATCTTTGAATATTTGCCATTATTTTTTAAGGCACTGCACAAAGGATTCTTAATTTTCCCCTGGTACAGGGCTTTGGAAAGGACTTTGTTATTTCCACATTGATAGGAAATGAATAAAGCAGGTCTTCTGTAGCAAAAAATAGATTGATGACCTCAGAGCTGGGGTGGCACAGGAGTTCAATCAAGATCATTCTGCAAGCAACTGGCTTATGGATTGTGCCTGCAACTTGCCTGGGATAAGTGGGAAGGAATCTGTTGAGCTGTGTGTGCTGTTGGTCTGATTTTACTACAGATTAACAGCAAAAAAAAAGAAATTATTCCACTTCTGGCAAGCTCCACAAGGCTATGGTAGCATTTTAGCTCCCAATGGTGGTAGAACCATCCTCTTGAAGACCATCCAGCACTGGATTTTTTTTCAGGACACTAATAGATAACTTTTAATTGAGTCTAGAGAGAAATTTTTAATGGAATGCCCCCTGTCTATCTTAAAAATGTTATTTGCTGCAATTCTGAGCAGCCACAGAGGATATTTGGGGCCAAAGGTTTTTTTCAGAAAGAGTATTTTCCTGGTGTCTTATGTGTTTGACAGCACTTCATAAACAGATCTTTTGGGACTGACCCAGCAAAGCACTTAAGTCAATACTCAACATGGAGCACATGAGGATTTCCTAGATTTCAGTGGGACTATTTATATACTTAAGGAAACTTGAAGTGTTTTTCTGGATCAGGGCTCTTCAGCATCTCCCCCTTCCCAAATCAAGGCTCAAGATGAAGTCAAAGTGCAGAATTTTAAAAAAAACTTTTAATTTTTATTTTCCCCTCCTCATGCATTTAAATTGACTTTCTCAGAACTGAAGGGCAGAACTCCCAGTGAAATCCACAGATCCAACCTCAGTGTGTGGTGAAAAATCCAGGATAGGGCTTTGAAATTCACTCCTTGAAATAAATCTTTACAAAAGACAACTCCAACCACTATCAAATTCAAGTTGAGGATAGGTCACCTCCAAACTCCTGCATGATGCCTGAAGCAGGAGGAGGGCCAGGGAACGAGTTCTTCTTCACACTGTCCTCTCAGGACCTCTCCTCTACCCAGGTTTCTCCTCTGCCTTCTGGAAGCAGACTTTTAAACAACACTTTCCTTCACCCTCAGAGAAGGTTGGGGAATATGGGAGAAAAGAAAGCTGGATTTTAAATTTTTTTTTTCATTTTTTATCCTTATTTGACCTGGCAGTCCTATCAGCTGGAAGAACCCTGCTCTGTTTACTGAGCAAGCTGTGCCTGAAGAAGAAGAAACATGAAATTCCCAGATAGTTGATAACTTTTTGAACTGTGACTGAAAAAAAAGTGGAAAAAAAGCTCAGGGCTAGAGCAAAAGAATGAAAAAAAAGCTGTGAGTGCTTTTCCCAGCCCTGCCACTGAGTCTGGGGATGGCCACCAGGTCATGCTGCTGCAGAGCCACCTTGGGAAATCATATAATAGATAACAACTACTGCACCTGGGTTCAGTTTGGGGCCAGGTTATAAAGCATTTTGTTGCTCACAAATAGGAAAACCACAGGAATAGAATCATAGAATGGTTTGGGTTGGAAGGGACCTTAAAGATCATCTAGTTCCAATCCCCCTGCCATGGGCAGAGACACCTCTCACTAGACCAGGCTGCTCAGTGCTTCATCCAGCCTGGCCTTAAACACCTCCAGAGATTGAGGGGACATCCACAACCTCTCTGGGCAGCCTGTTGTAGAATATGAAAAGGAGAGATCTTTGACAGTTATCTATCTGTTTGATCAAAGAAAGGAAATTTCTAAAGGCTGCATCTCTGAACCTTGAATGCAGATCAGCCCCCCTCTGTATTTCCACTGATTTTTTTCCCTTCATATCTTAGAAATGCACTCAAAATGCTTCACTTTTCTAACTATATTGTGTGTCACCCCCCCAGGGTAAGTCAGAGGTTGCCTGAAATCTGTAAAACCTCCATCCTGCTGAGCAAACTGAGCCCCTGCCTGCAGAGAGTGCAGAGAGGTGTGAGAGTGCTCATCAGTACTGGTTTCTCCACTGATTTGCCCAATTTCTGATGGTTTGAGAGGAACTGAACATGCCAGTGACCCCCAGTGTGGGGCCAGGCAGGTTGTAGACAGGCACAACCAGCTTGCTGAAGAAGCTGCCCATCTTTTTGTGGTGGTTGCATTCAAGAATAACCAACTATCCCCAATTTACTGCCTTGTGGTACTTTGCCACAACCTGTAGATTATTTATAGCTGTTGTCCTGTTGTACCTGAAGAGTATTTATAGCTGTTGTCCTATTGTATCTACAAAGCATGGAACATTTTGAGCCAGATTCTAATATCCTTGGTTGCACTGAAAGCCTTGCAATCATCTCCTTGGAATAATTTCCTACAGTTTAAGATGCTTGGACTCCAGCTCTCACTTATCCAGCCACTGAGACTCTTCTGCCAGATCTAACATGTTTATAACCTGTTTATTCTCCCCATGTTACCTAGATCCAATACTTTTATGACCTAAGGAAGATAGAATCAATAATATAACACCAAAGCAAGACTGCTTTTAACAGACACACACCTTCAAAACCTGCTTTTCTAACAGATAAAGAGTGTATTAGTTTCTTTACACCAGCACAGTGTGCTAGTCCTGAACTCAGTAGTATTCTCCAAGAGGAAATGCTCTCATATTAGGGTGTAAAAATCCATTATGAAGAGAAAAAGGCTAAGAAATCATACATGTTTTCTCCTCAAGTGCTTTTTTCTTGCCCAAAAATCTAATTAGATGAAGATTCCTAGTTAATGCCATGAGAAAAGGCACCCCAAAGGAATTTAGTACTGAGGGATATGCCCCACATAGGTAGCTCTGTAAATTATTACATCTATAAATGCTAGAACCACCCCCCATTTCAGTCAGGTCTCAGCTCTCAGTAAATAGTATCTTTTACAAGCTGGTGTTACTGGTATTTCCTTGCTAAATTTAAACTCAAAGGTAATTCCCAGCCAGCTACTGTGCAAGGATAAGGATCTATTTGAAATCTGAAAGCTTGCAAACTGAATCTTATCAATAATCTCTTGGTGCAATCCTTTCCACTGCAACATCCAACAAGCCTCTACCAAGCTACTGCAAGAAACCCATGTGCTGCTTGCTCTCTTCCTCCCATTCTGAAAAGTCAAATCCTCCTTGATCTTTCGAGGGATGAGCAGTTGTATAATATCTCCAGAGAGCATTTTCATCCTTTATAAAACTCCTCATCTGATTCAGCTGCTTGCCAGGGAAAGCTGCCGTGAAGAATTGCATCTTCTGACTTTCAAGAGAAGGTGGATGTTCCAGATGAGTCTCTGCAGAGACATTTTCACTCTCACACCAAACACAAGTTCTCAATAATTATGCCTGGTTGGTGTTTGGGGTCAGAATCCATCTGTCTGCCCACCTCACTACTGGCAGTTTTCCCTCACCTTCTCCTTGCCCTCTCTCCTCAAGATGGTGACCATGAGGAGGTCCTGCCATTGCTTGTTGTGCTGGTGAGAGAACAGCCAAAAGTATTTTAGATATTGTAATGAAAATACCATTTTGGGAACTGGTTTTTAGGTTTGGTGTTTTTTTTTAAAACCAATTATTTTTGGAAAAGATTCAAAATTAGAAATGTTAATAAAGGCTAGAAGAGTCAAGCTTTTAACTGGGATTACTGAAAAAAATAATAAAAGCCCCTCTGGTATTAGTAATATAGATACAAGCTAGAGAATTAAAAAAAAAGGAGAGGTTTTTAGGATCCTTTAGTTTGGAAAAGACCTTGAAATAAGACTAACCTAGCAGTGCCAAGTCCACCACTAAACCATGTCCCTCAGCACCCCATCTACAAGTCTGATAAATCCCTCCAGGAATGGTGACTCAACACTGAGCAGCCTGTTCCTGTGCTTCAGAACCCTATTGGTGTTGAATTTTTTTCTAATATCAAGTCTCAACCCCCCAATGGTGCAACTTAAGGCTGTTTCCTCTTGTCCTGTTGCTTGTTTCCTGGGAGAAAAGACCAACCCCTACCTCACTACACCCTCCTTTCAGGGAGTTGTAGAGAGTGAGAGAAGATCTCTCTCCCCTTGGCTTCCATTTCTCCAGGCTGAACACACCAAGCTCCTCCAGGTGGTTTGGATAAAGCATGCTTAAAAGCTCAGAATTAAAACAGGTATTTAATCCCCTTTTTTTCTGCACAAGCAGCCCAGACAGTGAAGAAAGCTGTATGTGACTTTCCACCCAAGGCACTAGAAGCAAACACCTCCTCCTGTTGGAGAAGGGACACGTCATGGCAAGTCCTGCCCATCCCTCTGGCAGTGCCTTCTCCCTCTGAAAACAAATTTGTATTTTATAACTTTGCATTTTCTTCTTGCAGGATTTGCTCTCTCACTCCTTTTGCCAACTGGTTCCCAAAAAGAAGAGCCACCAGCTGCTGGAAACCAGTGTGAGAAGAGAAAGCTGACAAGAGGTAGCAGCATCCTTAGGAAAAATAAATTTAAAAAATCACTAAAAAGCTACATTAAGTAAGTCCTGCACCTGGATTGTGGCAACCCCAAGCACAGATGCAGGGTGAGTGGAGAGTGGCTTGAGTGCAGCCCTGAAGAGAAGGATTTGGGGGTGTCAGTGGAGGAGAAATTCAACATGAGCCACCAGTGTGTGCATGCAGCCCAGAAGCCAACCCAATCCTGGGCTGCATCAAGGTCAAGGGAGGGGATTTTGCCCCTCTACTGGGCTCTGGTGAGGCTCCAACTGGAGTTACTGTGTCCAGTTCTGGAGCCCTCAACATAAGGAGGACATTGAGCTGTTGGAGCAGGNCAAATTGGAAGAGGGAAGATTTTGGCTGGAGGTAAGAAAGAAGTCCTTATCACCCTCCAGTGTGAGGGTGGTGAGATGCTGGAACAGGTTTCTCAGAGAGGTTTTTGATGTCCCCTCCCTGGAGGTGTTTAAGGCCAGGCTAGATGAGGCATTGAGCAACGTGGTCTAGTGAGAGGTGTCCCTGCCCATGGCAGGGGGGTTGGAACTAGATGATCTTGAAGGTCCTTTCCAACCCAAACCATTCTATGATTCTATGAATTAGTAATTGTTTATGTGAAATCTTCCTTAATTTCAGTGCTGTCTCATAAACCAAAGAGATTCCAACTCTTTGCCCACAGAGCTGTAATGTAACCAGAACAGTTTCTAACACCAAGTAAATGAAATAAAAGTCTGCTCCCATTTTCTTGCCCATCTTTAAGCTGTGCTTTGCTTCGAGGCAAGAGGAATGTGTTATTTATAAATATTTTCAAGGGAAAAGCTGCTTGTCAGATCTGTCTAGCTGAAATAATGAATACATGCAAACTGATTCCTTAGATTAAGAGAATTTTTTATATAGATATTGAGAAAATAGAGAAAAACAATGTCTGAGGTTTTTATAAATTAATTCCTTTATGCAAATGCCTATTTTTCCTTGGGAATTATGCAAGTGTACATTAATGCTCTTCACATCTCAAACATCATAACAAATGGGTTAATCTATGGATTATTTTACAGCTAAACATGTGGTTGCCTCCTTCAGTTGCTCTTTTATTTCACATTCAATGCACATAAGACTCATTCATTATCTAAATAACTTGTATTTTATCACACAGGGAGAGCTAGTAGAAGATTAATCACTACCAAGAGTCTTAATTCTCTACTTGGAGAAGAAAAACAAACTCCAAACACTGAAATGTGTCTTGTTCAGCATTATATTTTCCTGAATTTTTTTTCCACATTTATTACACTGAAAAAGTGAAATATTTCTTAATTACTGTGGGATTGTTCCTGTAATTTGTGTGCTGTATCAAGATGCATTTAAAATCAGCTGAAACATGCAATGCAAGCAGAATTTTAAGGTTGTTTTTTTTACAGTTAAAGAAAATGCTACTCTGAGTATGCAAAAACTTGATTATTTAAAAGTTTAAAAAGTATTTTATTTAGCAAACAGAGTGCTACCCACATGTAATGCACTGAGTCAGCTGCTTAGGGTCCCTGTCTCCTTCCTGAATCAGTAGATTTCATCCCTTCATATTCCATTTTGACCAGAGATTAGAGGGTTTTCCTGCTTTTGAATGTGTGAATGACCCTTGGTAAGAGAGGGGAAAAGATCGTTTAATTATTCAATTAATTTTAGGTGTTCATCTAGTGATTTCTACCAGGCAGATGGCAAAAATTTCCAACACAGAGAATGATCTCTTATTTAGTTGTGTCATTTCACTTAGTTTTTATAAAGTTGCAAATCTAGGGTTGTTTTAAAAAAAATTAATATCCCTTTAGTTTACATCAATAAGCCACTGATAAATAAAATAAAGGGGATTATTTTATGCTCTTTGAGTGTTTTATTTTCAAAGCATCTCCTTTATTTTTATCTCTTCACTCCTCACCCCACTAAATAAATTCCCCTCTGTCTGATTTTCAGGTATTACGTTTTGGATTTGGCCTTAAACACTTCCAGGGATTTGAAGGAGCATCCACAACCTCTCTGGGCAACCTGTTCCAGTGTTTCACCACCCTCACAGTAAACAAATTCTTTCTTCTCTCCATCCTAAATCTCCCCTCTTCCATTTTGCATCCATTACTCCTATTCCTGCCATCCTATACCCTATAACCTGCTACAAGACTCTCAGGTAAGTGCTGGCTTTTATTTTGAGTCATTATCTTCTGATAAAGTCACGTGTACCTGGGTTAGAATGAAACAGATCTGTGAAAAAATATCTGTTTTCCCTCACAGCTGATTTTCTACCTAAATGATGCTTTTCCAAGGGTCAGAAAAACCAGGAGATGGAGAGAGGGGTAGGGCTCTGAGCTTCTGTCCTAAGAGTAAATTCATCCCTGCATCTCTCCAAACTTATTTATCTAAAGTAAAGCACAACACTTTTAGGCTGGATAAACACCTCGATTGGCAAATCTAGTGTAATTTTACTTAAGAGAAAACATAGTATTATAATTCTTACACTTAGATATAAAGAATAAAACCAATTACCACTGGGATGGGAGAACCCAGTGCAGCATTTGCAAGGCAGGAAAGTGTAAGAGAGTCCTTTCAGCCCACACTAATGTTTTAGCAATCAAAGGTGTGAAAGCCTCAGCCCCTGACAGCTCTGCACAGGGTCCAAGGAAACAATCCTCAGCACATTCCTCCGCTGAAGAAAAGCTCAAACTCATTTAGGAGCCTCTGAGACGTGCGTAGGCTCATGCTGCTGCTGCTTATTTTTCACTAATTTCATCATCAAAACTGCAGCAGACTAGAAAAAAAATACATTTGTGTAGGTTTTTGCTGGGTCTTTCCATAGATAAGGCTTGTTTTGCTGCCTCAAATGCTTGGGGTTTGAGATGGAAGCTGAGATTGTGGTTGGCTTCTAAACAGAAAGGATTAAACTCAGCTTTGTGAAAAGGACTTTGAAACACTAAAGCAGGTTACATTTTAATATTTGTGAGACAGTAGAACACTCCCTGTGCATCAGGGGGACAGATTTTCCAAGTAAAAAGATTAAAATGCATGAAGGCTTTATAAAAAAACCTCAAAAAAATAGCATGGGCAGCTGTACACATCCAGAAAAATCCATTAAACTTTAATAATTTTAGAAAGAAACACGTGAATACCGGGAAAAAGGCAAAAGGCTCACAAGATGCCTTTTCAGGAAATACATTTGAAGGAAAAAAAAAAAAAAAGATGAGCTGCTTCAAATTTATGTGAAGATCTAATCACCAAATTGCTTCTAAAATAGTACTTCTCAACCACGTGGCCGGTGGGTCAAAGCTAAAATGTTGGCTCTGTAAACTCAGAAGTGCATAAAGCATTTTGCAGCCTGTCTTGAGGCACATCTGTGGTGATTAGCATCTCCCAAACTCCAGATGGGGGAGGAAAAATCCAGGCACCCACAGATGCTGCAAAGAAAAAGGACAGGAGAACAACTAGAGCAGCAGGACAAACACAAAGCCAAGAGACAGAGCCAGGAGACACATGCAAAGTCCCAAATGTACCCAATCCCAGACAGAAAAAGGGCTGTTGGAACAGAAAAAGGTCTCACTTCTATCAAGGTCTTGATGGCTTCTGGTGTTCTCAGTGTGTATGAGCTGAGGATGTTTCTTCCTTGGTGAAAACTGTGATGTCAAACAAAGTTCTTCCATGACTTGCTAGAATCACACATGGGAATAATCTGTTTTTTATGTAAACCACACAAACATCTGTTTCTTAAGTGATATTGCTCTACATCTCTGACCTTCAGCTTTTTTTTTTCATGGTGCTCATCATGACAGTCCTCCCCTTGATGTTTTCCAGAGTCCCTCTGTTTCACTCCAGAAGCTTGACAACTCTTTGGAGGCTCAAAGAACCAGAAGACTTGGCAGGTATCTGCATGGGGTTCGTGGCAACAGCTAATTTTCTGGGATGGGAGGTTTTATTTACAGGGAATACCAGAATAAGACACAGTTTTGAACCCCAGGTTGGGGCCTCCTGTTTTTTTCTGAGGAGCAGAGGAGCTTTGCAGTAAAGCTCCTCTATCATTATTACTGAATAGGAAGAGTGACTTCACACACTCATCTGTGTCCAAGAGGAAAAAAAAGAAAATCCAAACAAAAAAACCCCCAAAAACCACAAAAAAGAGGTTCTTTGAACTAATGGTATTAATCTTTCAAAAAATCCAGTCAAGGCTTTACACCAGCTCTTTGTATCACACAAGCTGACCCCACGAGAAGACATCCTACACACAGGATTTCCTCCAAGGGGTACATGAAGAACAGATTGTAACGTGGTTAATGCTTGGCCACACAAACATTCTCCTTTGCATCCCTCCAAAACACCTTTCCTATCATCTCCTGTCCTGTTTCCTTCTCTCCTCCCTGGAGCAGCTGCTCTTTGCTCCTGCAGGGCTGTATCACCAGCCTGGGGGGGCTCCTGGACTACTCACAGGGATGGAGAACCCATCAAGCTTCAGTCTCCAGTGAGGTAGGTGGCATCACTGAGATCTACAAGTATTTAAATGGATGTTTTTCACACACATTAGGCAGAATATTGGGGAAAATTTTACACCAAAAGAGTTATGAAGCACTGAAGCTGCCCAGGGAGCTGGTTGAGGCACCATCCTTGGAGTCATTTCAGAGACAAGCACAAATATGGTTCAGGGCTGGTTCTTGTCTAGAGTTGGGCTGATGGTTGGACTCGTTGAGCTGAAAGGTCCCTTCCAACCCAGGATGATTCTATATTTTATGATTCTATATTTTACAGTATCTCTTTCTGTCTTTACCTTTCCAGGTTTTATTGTTTTAAAGGCTCTATTACTTGTCATTTAAAAAAAAACAACTTGGTGTTTCATCCCTATTGAAAGCCCACAAGGTTTCTCCATAAATTCTTCACCAGAAGAGATGGTTCCAGCATGGACAGGGGGCTGCAAGCCCCTGCCCCACCAGGGAATGTTGAGGCCCATGAGATGGGTAGTGATGTCCTCCTCACCTTCTGCACCATCCAAATCAACCTCCTCCAGCTGCTTTGCTGTCAGGAGGTGGGTTCTCCAGCCACCCCATCTGCAGGGCAGACCCTGCCAAATTTTGCTTGGCTGTACTTAAATTTTCTATTTTTATCTTCTGTGGCTTGTAAAAAAAATGCCTTTAAAAGACTGGACATGATCCTTCCTTTTCCCAACTGGCTCTGCTTCTCCATTAGCAGAAAAAAAAAAAATTATGAACTTTTTTCACCTTTATGTCCAAAGGGGTTGAAAGGAATGGTTTTATTTGAACCCATCTGAGATGATCCCATTACCTGCCTGCTTGGGAATGGTGCCTACTACAAGTGGCTTTAAGACTGTTGTTGAAGGACCAGTAAGGGGAGCTCAAACCTTGTTTACTATCGGCCCTACACAAATCCTAGCTGCTATTTGTTGGTCTTTTTCAACCTTGTGCTGTGTGACCAGACCTGTGTTACCTACACACTATTTGTTGGTCTTTTCCAACCTTGTGCTGGGTGACCAGACCTATTGTTGGTCTTTTCCAACCTTATGCTGTGTGACCAGAGCTATTTGTTGGTCTTTTTCAACCTTGTTCTGTGTGACCAGAGCTATTCGTTGGTCTTTTCCAACCTTGAGCTGTGTGACCAGACCTGTGCTACCTCTACAAGAGATGTGGGGGTTACTCCAAGGTGTGGAGCAGAGGGATTTGACCTCAAACTCCCCATCTGGGCAAGGAGATGGCTCCTGGTCCCCTCGGGTGACAGCATCCCTCGGGAGGGCAGCATCCCTCGGGTGGGTAGCATCCCTGCGATGAAAGGTCCACCTGAGCGAGGAGATGGCTCCTGGTCCCCTCAGGTGGCAGCATCCTTTTCTTCTGTGGCTTGTTCGCAGGTCCATCTGGGCGAGGAGATGGCTCCTGGTCCCCTCGGGTGACAGCATCCCTCGGGAGGGCAGCATCCCTCGGGGGGCAGCATCCCTGCGGTCAGAGGTCCATCTGGGCAAGGAGATGCCTCCTGGTCCTTTCAGGTGGCAGCATCCCTCGGGGGGCAGCATCCCTCTGGTGAAAGGTCCATCTGGGCGAGGAGATGGCTCCTGGTCCCCTCGGGGGGCAGCACCCTTGGGGGGGCAGCATCCCTCGGGTGGGTGCTGAGTAGACACCCCCCCACACTTTGCCAGGCAGGAGGAAAAGAAGCGGATTTCCCCCTCAATCCCTTCCCCTTTGCTCTAGGGAGGACGAGAAGCATCACCAGCACGAGGGAAACCGAGGCATCAGCGTTTTACCCAACCGCGGGGGAAGGTCACGCTGTCGGGCGCTGTGCCCCGACCGTCCCGTCCCGCTCCACCCGCGGCGCCGGTGAGACTCCGGAGCCACTCCGGAGCCAGAAATTGCGGTGAAGGCCGGCGGCGGCGCTGCGGTTCCGTGGCTTCCCTTCGCCGCCCCCGCCGCCCCCCGCCGCCGCCGAGCCCAGGGCAAGGGCGGGCGCCGCCGCCGCTTCCTTTGCCTTCCCTCCGCGGCGGGTCACCGGATTAATCATTGCAGAACCCCCGAAGCCCAGCCGACGGTACGGGGCGGTCTCCCCCTTCCTCCTCCTCCTCCTCCTCCGCACCTCCTTCCCTGCTTCCCGTTCTCCAGGCAGCAGCCGCCGCCCGCCGCCGCCGCACCTGCCCGCTCTCCCGCATCCAACTTTCCCAGCCTGTTGCACCCGCTTATCCCGCATCCCTCCCCGCGTCTACCGGCGGGGATGGACCTCTCCAAGAAGCGTGGTTGCTAAAGGGGAGAGCGAGCGAACGGACGGGGTGTTGTTTGCCTGCCCGGTTTCACCGCTCCGCTCTCGCCGCTCACCGAGGGCATGGAGGTGCAGCTGGGGGTCGGCCGCGTGTACCCGCGGGCGGGCGGCAGGACCTTCCGCGGGGCTTTCCAGACCTTCTTCCAGAGCGTTTGCGAAGCTTTTCAAGCGCCGAGGGAGGAACCGGGAACCAGCCAACAACCGTCCCGACCGCCGAGCCCAGCACCGCCACCACCGCCGGGATCGCCCACCCGCCTGCCCGCACAGGAACCCCGCGGCCCCGGCAAAGCGCTGCCGGTGGGCGGCCCGGCCATGAGCTCGCCGTTCCCCTG
This sequence comes from Turnix velox, assembly GCA_013400935.1. NCBI lineage: Eukaryota > Metazoa > Chordata > Aves > Charadriiformes > Turnicidae > Turnix > Turnix velox. The sequence continues at coordinate 33,049 of VZTY01006177.1, read as the reverse complement.
TGCCGGAGAGCTGCGGGAACTGCTGTGCGAAGCGGGAGCTCTGCCCTTGCTGCCGCCCCCCGAGCCCGAACCGGCTCCCAAGGAAGACCCTCTGGGAGAAAGCGCCAAGCAGCTCTGCAGGGCCGTGTCCGCCTCCATGGGCCTGGCCCTGGAAGCTCTGGAAACGCCGGGAGATCCGCTGTCCCGGGAGGACTGCATGTTCGCCCTGCCCGCCGAACCCCCCCGACCTCCGCGACCCGCCGGCGGGGACCCA
>VZTY01006177.1:0-12540 GCA_013400935.1 Turnix velox | reverse complement strand
CATGGGCAGGGATACCTCCTACTAGACCAAGTTGCTCAATGCCTCATCCAGCCTGACCTTAAACACCTCCAGGGATGAGGGGGCACCCACAACCTCTCTGGTCAACCTGTTCCAGTGTCTCACCACCCTCACAGTAAAGAATTTCTTTCTTTTATGTGAGGTTTTCATCCAGCCTATGCAGAGAGTGAGGCACAGGGCAGTGGTATCCAGCAACTATTAAATCTTGGCAATCCCTCAGAAAAGGAGCTGTCAGCAGGGTTTGCATCTCACAAATAAAAGCCCAAGTTGGCTTCAGCCAATTGATTTGAAATACAGTCAGCTTTGATAAACTTAGGTCTGACTCACCTGAAGAGCAAGATGAGATATTCATGTTTCTGTTGGATTTATCAATCCATTGAATACAACCTGACACGGAGCAAAAATAAAATGTTATCCCAGCATCTGAGTTAGGGAATGGAAAATCAGAAGTCATGGCAAACTCATCAGCTGCTTCAAAAATAAATCTCTCTGTTTGCTAAAAAGGAGGCTGCTCCTTGCTAAGGGAATGAACTGTCACTTCTGCAGAGGCACCAACGTTGCTCTGCTGAAAATGAACATTTGCAGAGAGAAAATGGGAAGGTGGGAAACAATTCTGAATGTTTTAGTGAAAATCACCTCCAAAGAGAAGATCAGAAAAGATGAAAATTAATTATTTAAGTAGAGGAATCCTTGCTGCTGAATTTAATTCTGTTGGTATCAGAATTCCTCCAGGGGGGTGATTTAAAACAGCCCACCTTGGTTTTCTTTTGGGCAGCACTTCATTAGATTCTGTGAATTAGTTCCAGCAGGCATCCTCCTGAAGTCACTGCCCTGGGATGGCTGGAGGGGTCAACTCTGCAGTTGGAATGGGACTGTGTGACTCAATGTGACACCCAGGGATGGTGAGACCCTTGGAATACTCAAGGGTTGGCTGCCTGTGAGATGGAGATGATGGCAAGGGCTCTACATGCCCTGAGGTTTCCTATTCTTTTTTATAAAGGTAAATGAGGCTCGTGGTGCTCATCCTGCTGCCAGGCTGTGTAGGAGATATTTGTGGGCTGGAGATGAGTTTTTCCCTTGCTGGAACCCCTCTGCTGAGGGAGTTGGGGTTGTTCAGCCTGGAGAAGTGAGACATTATAGCAGCCTCCCAGAACCTGAAGGGACACCAGGAGAGCTGGGATGGACTCTTGATGAGGAAGTGGAGTGATAGGACAAGGGGGAAGAATTTTAAGCTGAAAGAAGGGGGATTTGGATTAGATCTCAGTAAGAAATTCTTTAGTATGAGAGGGGTGAGCCCTTGGCCCAGGTTGCCCAGAGAAGCTGTGATTGCTTCATCCCTGGATGGTTTTCAAGGCCAGGTTGGATGGGGCTTTGAGCAAGCTGGTGTGGTGGGAGGCATCCCTGCCCAGGGGAACTAGATGATCTTTGAGTTTTTTTCCAATTCTAACCATTCTTTTATGGAAATATTCCTCTAAAAACACTCTAAACATATGCTACTACAAACTTGCAATACCCTGCCAAGTGCAGTGACAGCCAGGATGCTTCCTAGGGGACTGGCATGATGGCAGTGTCTCTTGGAGCATGAAATTCATAGATCAAAAGTACCTCAGTATTTTTTTTATTCTCTTTTATAAAGAATAAAAGGAGGAGATGGATTTGAGAGTGGAAGATTACGGTGTGGGTTAAATTGACTTAAAAAAAAATATATTAGTCAGGACAGACTGTTTCCTTGGTGAATAAGTCAGGTTCTCTGTGCACCAGGGGCACCAAGGTCTTGTCCTTGGAGGCTCCAGGTGACTCTGCAGTCACCAGGATGATGTGGTGTAGCAGCACTGATGACCTCGGGGGTGTTTGTCAGGGCTGAAGCCTGCTAACATCACCTTTATTTTGCTTTTCATTCCCTGTATGCTTCATGCTGAGGTGAGTTCTCATCCTAAATAACCTTGCAATATGTTTATGCCATCTCTTTTTGGGGATGTACTCTCTGTCTGGGGAAATCAAGGGTTTCATCCTCTCTGAGCTGATTTATTTTAGCTGCTCCCTGCACTCACTGGATGGAGATCAGGTTTTGAGGCAGAAGTTTTGCTCTTGGTACTGTATCTGAATTTTTGAGAGCCCTCCTGTGAGATCTAGAGGCTGCAAAGTGGGTTTGCCCAGCCTTTGCATTTCAGGGAGAGCATGCCTGCATCCTTTTACCTTTTGGACCTCATTTTCTGCCTTTTGAGCCTCATTTTCTGCCTTTTGGACCTCGTTTTCTGCCTTTTGAACCTCATTTTCTGCCTTTAGAGAAGCTGTGGCTGCCCCATGCCTGGAGAAGTTCAAGACCAGAAGTTGGTTTGGGCTTGGGGTAACCTGTTCTAGTAGGAGGTGCCCCTGATCCAGATCAGGTCATGCAGGAAGGCATCCAGGTGGGGTTTGAATGTCTCCAGAGGAGAAGACCCCACACCCTCTCTGGGCAACCTGTGCCAGTGTTCTGTTACCCTCACCTTGACAAAGTTTTTTCTTATATTTCTGTGGAACCTCCTGTTTTCCAGCTTGCACCTACTCCCCTTTTCCTATCACTGGATGTCACCGAGAAGAGCCTGGCTCCATCCTCCTGACACACTCAGCCTTTCCATATTTATAAACATTAATGAGGTCACCCCTCAGACTCCTCCAAGCTAATGAGACCCAGCTCATGCATCCCAGTTCATCCTGGCTGGACCAGCTACCAGCTGGGAATCCCCAGAGCAGAGCACATCATGTCCTGGTGATTGTTGACTCCTCTCCCATGCTGTATCTCAAAAATCTGCCCAGCTGTAACACTGGGGAAGGTGCTGAGCCATGAAGTGACTAAGTTCTCTCCCACAGAACTGGGGTGATGCAGAATCCTGTCCAGTCATTTCTGAGACACTGTGATGTTACCAGCACTGAGCACTGCTTTAAAAGGGTACCATCTGTGTAAGATGTTTTCATATATTAAAAAACTTTCAAGAGAACCTTTTAAAGGCACTTTTAAAGATGGGGGTGATAGCATCACAACAAGCCAAAAAAAAGATACCTTACAGCAGCTTTCAAGGGCAGAGCCCCCCCAAAACACCCACCTGCAGGGGGGTCCCAGCCACCAGCAGCTCCTCTATCCTTGCCCAAGGGACCAGAGGGGTGGTGGCCCAGCAGCAGCATCACCACAAAAATGCAGTCAAATTTAAATTCTCAAATCTCTCCTCCAAGTAGAGATCAGAGCTGCATGGCTCCTGTCTGGACAGAGGGCTGGGAGTGTGGTCCAAGAGCTGGATTGTTTGATTTGGGGCACAATTTTTGTGTTCTCTTGCACTTTTCAGTGCTGTTGGCTTCACCCAGTGCAAGATGGAACAGAGGAGGTTCCACAGAAATAGGAGAAAAAGCTTTGTCAGGGTGAGGGTGATAGAACAGTGGGACAGAGAGGGTCTGGGATCTCATCCTCTGGAGATATTCAAACCCCACCTGGATGCCTTTCTCTGTGTGACCTGATCTGTGTGTTCCTGCTCTGACAGGAGGATTGGACTAGATGATCTCTTGAGGTCCCTTCCAATCCCTGACACTCAGTGTTTCTGCCATCACCGAGCAGCCCCGACTCAGTTAAACAAAGCCTGCAGGGGAACTTGAAAGCATCCCATCTGTTAAAACACTTCGAGCCACTTCATCTATAAACAAGAAGCTTTGTACCCTCAATTTATTTCCTTCTTTTTTTTTTCTTTTCCTAAATAGCCTTGAACATGTTTCTAAACTGACCGTGCCTTGTTTTCATGTGTAAGTGCTGGAGGCGGAGAGGAGAGATAGCATCTCCGCCAGAGCAGCTCAAACAACAAGCTGGTAAACACATATGGGAACCCGATCTTCACTGCATTTAAATAAACATTAGCAGATGACTTTTTTTTTCCTCCAAACATCCCCGGCAGGGAGGGCCCTCAGGAGAAGTTCCTCCCACCAGCAGCGTGGGGCTCTCTCCAGCAGAGAGGGCTGGAAGGGTTTGGATGCTTCTGCCTGGTCCATGGGGCAGGAATAACCTCAACCAGGACAGATGTACAAACCCATCCTCACATCTCCCCTTTGAAATTCAGCTTTATTTTTAAATTTATTTTATTTTACTTTTGACAGTTTATGTTTCACATTCTGAATTCCAGCCTTGTATCCACCAGTCTACATCCAGGCAACCCATGGTTCTTTTTCATAGAATCATAGAATGGTTTGGGTTGGAAGGGATCCTAAAGGTCATCTAGTTCCAACCCTCCTGCCATAGGCAGGGACACCTCCCACTAGACCATGCTGCTCAGTGCCTCATCCAGCCTGGCCTTAAACACCTCCAGGGATTGAGGAGGCATCCACAACCTCTCTGGGCAACCTGTTCCAGTGTCTNCTTCTCCAGGCTGAACAACCCCAACTCCTTCAGCCTGTCCTCAGAAGGGAGGTGCTCCAACTTTCTCATCATCTTCATGGCCCTCCTCTTGACCTGCTCCAACAGCTCAATGTCCTTCTTATGTTGAGGGCTCCAGAACTGGACACAGTAACTCCAGTTGGGGTCTCACCAGAGCCAAGTAGAGGGGCAAAATCACCTCTCTTGACCTTCTGGTCACACTTCTCTTGAGGCAGCCCAGGATTCAGTTGCAGAGAGGGTCCCATAGAAATAGGAGAAATACCTTTGTCAGGGTGAAGGTGACAGAACAGTGGCACAGGCTGCCCAGAGAGGGTGTGGAGTCTCCTTCTCTAGAGACATTCAAACCCCTCCTGGACACCTTCCTGTGTGAGCTGGTCTAGATGTTCCTGCTCTGGCAGGGGGACTGGACTGGATGATTTCTTGAAGTCCCTTCCAATCCCTGACACTCTGTGATTCTGTGACAGCTGCTGTGGGTGGGTGTGTAAATCCTCTCTCAGGATGCTCCAAAGGGCACCCCAAATGAGTCCCTGTGTTTGCAAATCCACCCCACTGTGCTTTAGTGTTGAAGTTTCTGGACATGACATGTAAATCCTGGAGTGGGTTGCAAGCCCACTGGTGCAAACACTGACTCTGAGCAGTTTCACACCACGAGACGATGTGCCAGCCCTTAGGGCTGGTGGCACAGGGAGGTAGTGCCAGCCCTCAGGGTACAGCCATGCAGAGAACAACCCTGCTCTCTCCCACTCCAGCCTGGTGGGCTGTTCTTCTGCAGCTCTTTGAGTAATTTTAACACAGCAAATGTAGTCAAATTTAAATACGAGGGAGGTGGAATCTGTGCTTGTTCAACTGTGTCAGACAGAGGGAAAACAGAGGGAGTATAAGGAGTATGCAATGGGATATATTACCATGGTGTGTACTGCTTAATGAATTAATCTTATTCAGTTAGGTGGGCAAGGACTGCAGAAGCTGTGCAGGTAAAGAGGGAAACATACTTTTCCATAGTTTGTCTTCAGAATCAGAAGTTCTAGATGGGGTAGTTGTGCCTTGGCTGCTCTGAGGAGCNGGGGGTAGTTGTGCCTTGGCTCCTCTGAGCAGCATGTGCTGTCTCTTCAGAGGTGGACACTTGCTTTGTGGGTGATGAGAAGTGGTTGCCTTTTCTCTTACCATGGAATCATAGAATTCAATGAGTTGTAAGGGACCTGCAAAGGCCCCTTGCAGTGAGCAGGGACATCCTGCACTAGATGAGGTTGCTCAGAGTCTCAGCAAGCCTGACCTTGGTCTCTAATGATGGGTCCTCCTCTCTGGTCAACCTCTTCCGATATCTCACCATCCTCATGGGGAAAAACTTCCTAAAGTCCAGTCTAAATATGTCCTACTGTAGTTTCAAACCATTGCCCCTCATCCTGTGGCTCCATGCCCTTGCAAACAGTCCCTCCATGACTGCCCTTTGCTTTCTGTGTGTGTGGTGAGCTCTGTGCAGTTGGGTGAAACCATCCATTGGCAAACAAGACAAACAAAACTCTTGCTCCCTTCTCTGCAGAAACCCTTGCACATGACAGGAGCTCGACACATTCTGTTTGTTTCCTTAAAGAGCCCTGCTGAAATTACAGTAAAACTCTTTACTGTAGCCAAAAGAGAGATACTGAGGTTGTTTTTTCTCCCCCCCTTCCTCTGCCAGCAGCCCTGACCTTGGCCTTCAAGCTGTGTGCCAGGGCTGGAATCTCTGCCCGACGTCACTGCCACAGCAGTTGTGTCTGCCTGTGCTGTGCTATCTCCCTGCTTTGGGTTTCAGAGACACTGTGACACTTGCCATATATTGTGTAAACCATGCTCATGGCTCCAGGAGCCCTAGGCAACAACATCAGCAGGTACCTCCATGCCGAAGTCTTCTCCTTAGAGGAGAGCTTTTGGGCAGCCCTTGGTGATGCTGCTGCTGGACCACCTCTCTCATCCTTGGAGCTGCTGGTGGCTGGAACCCCCCTTCAGCTGGGAGTTTTGGGGCTCTACCCTTGAAAGCTGCTGGTCTACACACCCTCCCATGCTCTGTAAAGTGTGTTTTTTGGCTTATTGTGATGTTATCATCTCCATAGTTTGAGAATACATTTAAAAGGTCTCTTGGAATCAGGAAAATAGATCACTAAAGGTGCCATTTTCATAGTTGCCCCCTTTTTCAGATCTGTTTTTCTTACAGTTTTCCCCTCTACCAATAAAAAAAAAGAAGAAAAGGCAACCTGGTGTCTTTTTAAAATCAAGGATGATCCTGGGCATATCCTTCCTCTCTGTCAACAGTGGGTGCCAGTAATAGAGTGGCAAATTCAAGAAAAGCTTTGGAAATTGAGGCTGTCAAAAGATTTTATTCACTAAACCCTGTAGCTCAGCACAGATGGGGTGACACAGAGCTTAAAGATAGGGTTTAGTGATGATGCTTGGGTTGGCTTGATGGTTGGACTCAATGATCTGAAGGATCCCTTCCAACCTGGGTCATTCTATGACTCTATGAAGGAGAGTTGAGCAGCATCTGCAGATGAATCACTGGTCCTAACTGCTGCTGCTGCAGGGAAGATGAGAAACCACTCAGAACGTGCTTCTTCTCTCAAGAAGAAGGGATAAAATTGCTGCTCCTGGTATTTTCCTGCAATTAGGTTGCCATCTGCATGGCCATCAGATGAGGAATAAAAGGTATCAGCATTCTTGAAGAGCACAACTGACTGCCAGATCAGAGGGGACATGTTTTGCTCTCACCAATAATTGTCCCATCTCATGCTTTAATGTCAAGGGGCTTCAAAAAGGCAGCTGGGCTTCAGCAAAGAGCCCTGAGCTGTGTGAAAGGCAAGCTCTGGTCACAGAGTTAATCTCTGGTTGAAATGAAGCATCCCAGCTCATTGTTCAAGTGAGGAGAGCAGCAGTCCCTGAAGTTCTGCCTGCACCTGAAGTTCAGCCCATGGTGTCATTTAAACCAGTTCAATCATCTATTCTTGATGAAATGCTTCTTTTCTGATTTAAAATCTCTCTCCTTTCAGTTTAATTTATGTCCCTTGGGAAGTGGAATGAAAGGGAATGGATGGCCTGGATTAAAGAAGTTCCTTTTCTTACCAGAATGAAAAGATGACAAGGTGATGAGCAGGCAGCTGCCCTTACACAAATGCATCATTGCCCTTTCCACAGCCCTTCTTGAGCTGCTGCGCTCTTTAAGCTCTCCCAGTAGAACCCCGATGTTCCCATGCTTATATCATGCTGGGATGGGCAGAGCTGCCAGCAGGACATGGAGAGGCTGCCACAGGGCAGGGAGGCTGAGAAAGAGGACAGAATTCCCTCACCCCAAAGTCTATGTTGAGGTTAGACCTCTTTTTCTAGAAGTTGCAAGGCTTTTCAGAAGATGCACGACATGAATTCTTCCCACTGCCTCTCCCAGAGCTGTTTTCTGTTCCAGTGGATTTGGGGTTTCTACTCTCCATGGGCCCAGCTGGGGCTTTTCTTCGTAGAAAGACTTTTTTTTCCAAGAAGTCCAAGAATTGTCACATTTGTTCTTAATAGAATTGGATTTCTCAGAGCTTACTTAGCATGTTGTTGCTCCTCATACTGCCTGGACATGCATCAGCTTGCAGTTGTGACATTCACCTCTGTGCCTTCCAAAAAGGGCATCTGCTCAATCCTGTGTGTGGCAACATCTGTTGGGAGGGAGGTGGCAGGATGGAGACCAGCCAAGAAGAAAGGATTTGAGGTGTGTAGATAGAGGGAAGCATGAGGATCACAATGTTGGACACAAGGGCTGGCTCATGGAGTGTCCCAGTGTGATGGTTGCTCTGAAACTACATCAATCTGGTGCCTGCAGGCAGCATTGCAGGGGTTGGGGAAAATCTTTCTGTGGGGTGTCAGCATTGCAGTGGGGTGACCATTGCAGTCCTCTCATCATGTTTGAGTTGTGCCTGGGCTGCAGGAGGCTTCTTGTCTTTCCACAGCAGAATTTAGAAGAGGTTCTGTTAAAACTCAACAGCAACAGGCAAAGAGAGCTCCAAGTCTTCATAAAATAGTTTGGGTTAGAAGGGAACTTAAAGATCATCAAGTTCCAACTCTCCTGCCATGTGCAGGGACACCTCCCACTACACCAGGTTGCTCAGTCCCTCATCCAGCCTGGCCTTAAACACCTCCAGGGATTGAGGGGACATCCACAACCTCTCCGGGCAGCCTCTTCCACTGTCTCATCACCCTCACAGTAAAGAATTTCTTTCTTCTCTCCAGCCTGAATCTCCCCTCTTCCAATTTACATCCATTATTTCTAGTCCTTCCATCACATATCCTATTAAAAAGTCCTACACGAGCTTTTCTGTAGCCCCTTTTAGGTACTGAGAAGCTACTCTGAGGTCCCCCTTAAGCCTTCATAGCAGTCTGTGCCCTGCCTCTGTTTCCATCCACACAGACTAGAAGCTACTCATGATCAAATGACTGGGCTGGTGGGTGAAAGATGCAAAGCTCCATAATCCACATGGACCCTCTTCCAACATTAAATCCTAACTATTCAACAACACTCTCTGCAACCTTTATTTTTGGCTGTGAGGTTTGTTTCTGTCACTGGGTGGTTGGCAGGGCCATGTCCTGCCCATGGGGCCATCCCAGGGTAGGGACCTTGATGACACTATCCTGATGTACCCTGTGTGACAGGGAGACACCAGGGCAGTGCCTTTAGTCACGAGGTGGGTAGAAACAGGAGTCTGCTTGGACACATTCACAGCAAATGCTTTCTGTTGTCACCAGAGGGTCCTGGCTGGTTTTAGGAGTCATATGGAATGAATGAGGTGCCCTGGTAGAAAGTTCAGACCAGCCATTGCTGGGGACTGGAAGAAGGAATAGGTAGAAATCAAGCCAGAGAAAGAAGAAGAAAAGAATAGCTTATGGGCTTTGGATGGCTTAGGGAAAATTAATTTCTTTAAATTAAGAATGAAAAGAAGTTAATCTGTAGGGAAGTGACAGCAATGGCTTTCATGGAGTGGGATCATGTAGACTAATGAGTGTACAGAGTCCTTTCTTGATGTATGGGTCTTAGAGATGAAGCCAAAATGATGTGAAAACTACAGCCAGTCCCAGTCATTCTTCTCTTTCTGTCACCCTCCCTGTGCTCTGTCACTTAGGAGCAATGTCAGGAGGAGCATCCCAGCATGGTCTTCTGCATGGTTTGACTCACTCATCTCTTGCCTCCTCTCTGACCTGTCCCATCACCAACATTTTTGGGGTTTACCATCAAAGTTCCCCCAGACTCCATCCGCTGTGCTTACCCTGAGGTTGTCCTGATCTCATTTGCTGACTCTTTTGTTCTCTCTCTCTTTTATGCTGTAGATTGGAGACAGGCCATGACCACGTCTTGCCCATTGACTATTACTTTCCACCTCAGAAGACTTGCCTGATCTGTGGAGATGAAGCCTCTGGGTGCCACTATGGAGCCCTCACCTGTGGTAGCTGCAAAGTCTTCTTCAAAAGAGCAGCTGAAGGTAATGCACAGAGGGGAGGGGAAATTGCTGGTGGCTTTCTCTACCAAAGTAGTCCAAGAGGCAAGTTCTACCTACACAAATTCTCTCACCAGCAGTCAAGTCATTCACATGTGAGTGCTGGAAGTGTGTGTTGGAAAAGGTTAAGCAGCCTGACCCTGAGGAGCCTGCCAAGGCAAGGGTGGTGGGGACAAAGTGTGGTGGGTTTCTGAAGTCTACTTAAATAGCATAAGAGAAAATTCAAGGGCAAATTGATTTCTTTGCCATGTGTTTGTCATTCCACATGACAGATTGCCTTCACAAAGTAGGCAGAGTACTTTGCAAAACAGTCCTTTTCAATGCCAAATGAACTTGGTGACCTAGTGAGACCCTGGAGCAGTCAGTGTTTGCTTCTCCTCTTGACTCTCAAGGGTGCTTTGAGTTCCCATCAGCCCTCTTGCTATCTCAGACCCACAACTCCAAATGTAGAGGATGCTTTTCCTCTCCTGCATCCCTTCCAGGGGCTATTTTCTGTCAATACCTTCAAAATGGCAGAACCATCTGTCCAGCAAGAGCCATTCTCCATCCTTGGTGTCTTTGATTAAGAAACCAACTTCTCCTTCATGTCCATCTCTGTTGCTGGGCTCTCCAGGGATAAGTGTGAGCCCAGATGTTCCCTCTCAACAGCAAGATCTTAATTTATTTGATGCACCAGCACACTTTTGGCATCCCCTTGGTGTTACAGGAGTCCCTGAGAGAGAGAAGCACCATAGCATGAACAGAGGCTTCTGCCTCTGCCTTCTCTTGCTGTGATCTTCCCCTCAAAAATATGAATAGATGGGAAGTTTGGTCTATATTCCCCTAGTGAATGATTTACAGATAAAATCTCTTTACTATATGCTAGGTCTCTGTAAGCACAGATGGATTGGCTTCTTCAGCCAGAGTAAATAACAGATGCTTGTTTAAGTCAGCAAGTTATTGTTGATTTATAGTAAGTGAAGTTTTGGCTCCCTCTGGCAGCTAAAGTGCTGATGAATTACCCCAGTGTCAGCTGGCAAGGCCTGGACTCATGCTCCTCCTTTTACACCAGGGTGGGCTCCATCTGCTGGATGTGCAGGAGCAGAGGTGGGGAGCATCTGGGCTGCTTGAACTGCTCCCAGACAGGTGCTGGGCTGTTATTCCCCTCTTTTTCTAAATCTAAATGTGATGTAGATGAATGGCATTAGGGTTATGTCATGAATCTAAATCTTCCTTAGGGCTCTTCTTAGTTTCTAAGCCTCGTGGTGTCTCAGAGGGTGGGATCAGGCTGCCTTTCCCCTGGATGAAATCATGAAGAAGTGAAGATGCAGTGAGGAGAAACCTGCCTGAGCATGAGGTTTCACCACATGTTTCCCTGAAGTACATGGACACAGGCTTTATTTTGCAGAAGGGGAAATAAATCAGCCTCCTTTATAAATATTAAATACAGAATAGTTTGAGCTGCTGATTTATATCCTAACTCTTGGTAGGATTCCAGCCAGACTTTTCCTTTTTAAAGGTGAGGAGCAATATTGAAAGGTGATATTTCAGTCTGTTCTCATGTTTTGAAGCCCATCAAATGCATCTCTGGAAACCTTAGGTCACCTTTTTGGACACTTCATGCAACACTACATCACAAATCTTCCCCAGTAAGAAAAGAAACCTTTTTCTTCTGCCTCTGCTACTGGTACAAACCAGCAGCCTCCAAGGAGTCAGAAGCAACTGGGAGCTGAAGAGTAGCACAAACAGATCACTTCAAAGGGAATGGAGAGTAGCAAGACAAATGTTTTTTCTTTTATTGGATTCTTTGCCTAAAGAACTGGACTTATTTGGCAGTAATTTAAGTATTATTAAGGGGATTTCTAAAAGATTGGAAAAGGGAAAGGTTTTAAAAAGAAGTTTTGATGTTGATTCTTCTTCCCTTTTGAAGGGAAGCTGAGCAGATCACTCCTGCTTTGATAAAATGACAGATTTGAGGGTTTTTTTTTTCCTTAAGTCCTATTGGTTCTTGCAGAAAAATGCTGGAAGAGTTAATAGAAAAGACATGGATATTTCCCTGCTCTCTTTTCTGTCAGCTTTCTGGATTTATGGACCATGTCAGGATGAGCAGGTTATATATAGGCAAGTTCTAAAATGAAGCCTGTGGATTCTTAGGCTGTGATGTGGACTTCCTCACTTGAAAGATGGCCAGCCTCGTTTTTGTAATCAGTCTTGGCATTTGTCTCTCTCTTTCCATCACCCCTTTTGGTGTCTGACTGCTGAGGGATCCAGAAGGATGAGGTTTCTGCTCCAGCAAAAGAAGTGCTGCTTCTCCTCTACTGCCAGACACATTCCTCCTTCTCCTTCTGATTCCTCTTTCTCCTCCAACAACAAAGATTCAGTAAATACTAGATTTTAGGGTTTTTTTGAGCAGGCAAGGCATGGTTTTGCATGCTTAGGGTGGCTCAGGTGAGCTGAAGGCATCAGGATTTGGTCTTCATGGTACCACAGTTGTCCTTGAAACAGAATAGTGCTTCCAACATGCCATTCTTCCATATCAACTAGCAGTCTAGTTGTACCATCCCATCCAGAAAGGGAGTCATTTTATGTCCCCTGCATCAAGAAGATGGTAGACCTTTCTCATACCTCAAGGATTGCAGCCCAGAAGGCCAA
>VZTY01006176.1:24165-40126 GCA_013400935.1 Turnix velox | reverse complement strand
CCATGTTCCCCCCTCTATAGAGGTGGAGCTGGGACAAAATTTGGTTGAAGTGGGATGTCCACGTGACATGGACAGTAGGTCAATCATCTGTAGGATATGGTGAAGCCATTGTGGCCTGCTGTCACCAGACAGTCTATAGCAACATCTCTTGGTGTGAAGCCTTGTGTTTCATTGAGAATCCACCATGTTCCCACCTCTATAGAGGTGGAGCTGGGACAAAATTTGGTTGAAGTGGGATGTCCACGTGACATGGACAGTAGGTCAGTGAGCTGTAGGATATGGTGAAGCCATGGTGGTCTGCTGTCACCAACCAGCCTATAGCAGCATCTCTTGGTGTGATGCCTTGTGTTTTGTTGGGAAGCCAAAGTGTCTCCACTTTTGTGGAGGTGGAGCTGGGACAAAACTTGGTTGAAGTGGAGTGTCCAGGTGCCATGGACAGACTTGTGTTTTGCTGTAGGATATGGTGAAGCCATGGTGGTCTGCTGTCCATATCCAGCCTATAGCAGCATCTCTTGGTGAAGTCTTAATTTTCATTGGGAATCCACCATGTCTCCACCTTTCTAGGAGTGGAGTTGGGTCAAAACTTGGTTGAACTGGGATGTCCAAGTGCCATGGACAGTAGGGCAGTCAGCTGTAGGATGTGGTGAAGCCATGGTGGTCTGCTGTCACCAACCAGCCTATAGCAGCATCTCTTGGTGAAGTCTTAATTTTCATTGGGATTCCACCATGTCTCCACCTTTGTGGAGGTGGAGCCAGGGCAAAACTTACTGAAACTGGGGTTTTTTTGCTTCCATAAGGAAAAGCACCATTACTGGGAGGACATTCTGGTGTCTCTAATGTAGCATGGGGCTCTCTTGGATTCAAGCCCAAGGGGGGGCAAGGAGACTTTTCTCCCCAGCTCTGGTGGGGGATGTAGGATGAAGACCCCTTAATGACTCCTCCAAACCAAACAAGGTTTCCTGGTAATTTTGGGGGGCAGGTCTGATCTCTCTTGAGCTGGTTTATTGTGTGAAACACCAGCCAAAGGGGAAAGGAATGTTCTGGGAGCACGGGGATGGTTCCCCCCACAGCCTGGCCCCGCGTCTCCCTTTTGAATGGCGGGTCTGTGGCTGGGAGACAGGAGCTTTGTTTGGATAATTCCTCAGCCTTGGGAGGCATGAAGACTTTTACAGTTTTCTGTGGAAATGACCCATTTCTGAGAGCGGAAAGAACCAGCCAATAAAGGGTCGGGCCCCTCCGTCTGCATCCGGAGTTTACACGCCGTCCCCACCCAGCCGTGGGGACTTAATGGATGCTCCTGCTGCTTCCAAGGGGGGAGGAAGGTGGCTGGCAAAACTGTTCCAGGTGACTACCAGCCCCAGGCAGAGAGAAGCAGAGTCCCCAGAGGTCGGAGGGAGAGGCAGGAGAATGAACTCAGAGTTTCTCCTGGAGCGTGACGGTGATTAATGACGGGACACGGCCAACGTCCCGCTGGCAGGCGGCTGCGACGTGGCCATCTGTAGGGAGGGGGGGTGGAAAAGCTGGATATAAGGGAACTGAGAAGCAGTGTTCACAGCTTCCCTCTCCACAAGAGGCTTCCAGGCAGTTTCAATGCTGAGCATCAGCTCTGCACACTCTTAGAATGGTTTGGGTTGGAAGGGACCTCCAAGATCATCTAGTTCCAACCCCCCTGCCATAGGCAGGGACACCTCCCACCACGCCAGGTTGCTCAGTGCCTCATCCAGCCTGGCCTTAAACACCTCCAGGGATTGAGGGGGCATCCACAGCCTCTCTGGGAAACCTCTTCCACCGTCTCACCACCCTCACAGCAAAGAATTTCTTGCTTAGATCCAGCCTAAATCTCCCCTCTTCCAATTTGCATCCATTATTTCTAGTCCTTCCATCACATATCCTATTCAAAAGTCCTCCCCCAGCCTTTCTGTAGCACCCTGAAGAGAGTACTGAGAAGCTCCTCTGAGGTCCCCCCTGAGCCTTCTCTTCTCCAGGATCAACAACCCCAACTCCTTCAGCCTCTCCTCAGAAGGGAGGTGCTCCAGCCCTCTCATCATCCTCAAGGCTTCCTCTGGACCTGCTCCAACAGCTCAGTGTCCTCCTTATGTTGAGGGCTCCAGAACTGGACACAGTAACTCCAGTTGGGGTATCACCAGAGCCCAGTAGAGGGACAAAATCACCTCTCTTGACCTGCTGGTCACCTGGTGCTTTGGCTTTGACCTCCAGAGAGAGTCCCATCCTCCTCCTTGGGGACCCAATGTCTTTGAGCTTCTGACTTTGCACTGGATTTTAGGAAACTGGAGAAGTGTTTCTGTTGGTTTTAAGGAAGCTGGAGCAGCCCTTCTATTGAAAAAACTGATTCCCTTTCTTCTCTTTGCTTCAGCTCCTCCCTGGGCTTCCACCCTTGGTGTCTCTGGTTGGAAGAGACACCATGAGTTGAAAGGCTGCCTGGAGAGGGTGTGGAGAGAATGTCTCCTTCTCTGGAGACATTCAAACCTCACCTGGATGCCTTCCTGTGTGACCTGATCTGGATGTTCCTGCTCTAGCAGAAGGATTGGACTAGGTGATCTCTTGAGGTTCCTTCCAATCCCCTCCCTTCTGTGATTCTGTGACCTGCTCTTTCTGCTTAATGAGACATCATTGAGGAGGTGAGCAAGGAGTTCGAGGGGAAGTTGAAGAACTTAATTCTTTTTTGGGGTCACACTCTGTCACCCTAAGGAAATCTGAAGGTGGGCTGGAGGCTTGAGAGCCACCTAAGCCTTTGTCCCTCTTCAGGGTACTTCTGACACGTGGTTAAAATTGATTCTTCTTGGTGGTCTCTGGTCTGGGCATGACAAAAACTCAGCACAGGGTGATGGAGCCAGGGTCCTCTCAGTGACCCCCAGTAACAGGACAAGGGGCAATGGGTGCAAGCTGGAACACAGGAGGTTCCACAGAAATAGGAGAGGAAACTGTCAGGGTGAGGGTGAGAGAAGAGTGCTGCCCAGAGAGGATGTGGGGTCTCCTTCTCTGGAGAACATTCAAACCCCACCTGGACACCTTCCTGTGGGACCTGATCTGGGTGTTCCTGCTCTGGAAGGAGGATTGGACTAGATGATCCCCTGAGGACCCTTCCAATCCCTGAAATTCTGTGATTTATTTTGCAAGGAGGGAGATAAGAAGCTTCCAATCAAGGCATCAAATGACCCAGGTGCCACCACGATGGCCCTGGTTTGGCTTTCATGAAGGGGGCATTGACTAGAATCACCTGGATGAAGCTCCCAGCACTTGACTTGGACAGGAGGCAAGGTGTTGGAGGGATGCTCTTTTGAAGGCTGAGTGTTCTTTTGGGTGTCTGCCATCATTTGGGGAGCTGGAAATGAGACAGAAATCTGTGTCTGGCTGTTTAACACAGGCCAAGCTGTTTCTGCATGTTTGTTTTTATCCAGTCTACACCCCACACACTCCAGTTGCTGCTCCCTGATGGTGCCCTCAGTTCAGACAATGCCAGAAGACATCTCTGCCCTCCTATGACATGGAGAAGGAAAACATCTGCTTATTTCTGTGTGAGCAGTGGGTTTCCTCGGGGATATCATGATTGATAACACTGCATTTCATCCACGTGGCAGCTGGGCTGGATGCAGGGTGCCCACATCACAGAATCATAGAATGGTTTGGGTTGGAAGGGATCTTAAAGATCATCCAGTTTCAACCCCCCTGCCATGGGCAGGAATACCTCCCACTACACCAGGTTGCTCAGTGCCTCATCCAGCCTGGCCTTAAACACCTCCAGGGATTGAGGGGGCATCCACAACCTCTCTGGGCAACCTCTTCCAGTGTCTCACCACCCTCACAGCAAAGAACTTCTTTCTTAGATCCTTCTGAATCTCCCCTCTTCCCAATTTGCATCCATTCCTCCTAGTCCTGCCATCCTGGACCCTATTCAAAAGTCCTGCCCCAGCCTTTCTGGTGCCCCCTTCCTTCAGGGATTGAGAAGCTCCTCTGAGGTCCCCCCTGAGCCTTTTTTTCTCCAGACTCAACAACCCCAACTCCTTCAGCCTGTCCTCGGAAGTGAGGTGCTCCAGCCCTCTCATCATCTTCATGGCCCTCTGTAGGAACAGGTCCAGAGGAGGACCACGAAGATGATGACAAAGAGATGCTGTATCACCTCCCTTCTGAGGAGAAGGTTGCTCAATGGCTCATCCAGCCTGGCCTTAAACACCTCCAGGGATTGAGGGGGCATCCACAGCCTCCCTGGGCAACCTCTTCCATTGTCTCACCACCCACACAGTGAAAAATTTCTAGAAAGAAATCTCCATCCAGGATGTTTGGATTTAATTTTCCCCACCCCAATCCCAATGCCTTCACTGGGGGTGTCTCCATCCCTACATCCTCCTGCTGCCACAGGAAGGTGCTGGTACTTGGAGGTGAAGCTCCTGGAGAGCAGGGGAAGAAAATCCCTCCCCCAGAGCTTGGAAAGACCCTCTCATTTAAATTAAATGTTTGGCCTTTGAGAAGACAAAAAGAGCTCTGTCTCCAGCAGAGCTGCCTGGTGACGTGGCTGATATTTATTACAGTGCAGGTAGTTTAAGAAAACAGAGGAATTTCACCAGAGATTTGGATCTTCAGCCTAACCAGGAGCTGAGGCTGGAAAGGTTCAGTTGCTAATTAAATCTAAGTTGGACACTGTTCCATAGAGGGCAGATTGTAACTATAAGAGGATGTTAATGTGGATTTTAAATATTTATTATAACTGAGGTAGGTTATAAAAACAGACATTCTTCCTTTCAACACTCTATAATGTCAGATTTAGAGGTTTGTCTCGGGCTGTGAGTGATTTCCCAGCAGCTGTCAGGGGCTGGAGGGCAATTCATCACCCTCCCAGTGAGAGATGTGGCTGGACAGTGAAAGATTAGGGTTCTGATTTATGGCCCACAAGGCAAAAAACAACCTCGTTGGGAGCTGGTGCCTGGGTGCTGCTTTTCACACACCTGTTCCCAGTCCCACCAGTTGGTCTTTTCACTTCTCCTGGTGGAGAAAAGGCTTTAAGTCATTGAATGAATCATAGAATGGTTTGGGTTGGGAGGGACCTTCAAGATCATCCTATCCCAACCCTCCTGCCATGGGCAGGGACACCTCCCACTACACCAGGTTGCTCAATGCCTCATCCAGCCTGGCCTTAAACACCTCCAGGGATTGAGGGGGCATCCACAGCCTCTCTGGGCAACCTCTTCCACCTCACAGCAAATAACTTCTTGTTTAGATCCAACCTAAATCTCCCCTCTTCCAATCTGCATCCGTTCCTCCTAGTCCTGCCATCCTGGACCCTATTCAAAAGTCCTACCCCAGCCTTTTTGTAGCCCCTTCCTTCAGGGATTGAGAAGCTCCCGTGAGGTCCCCCCTGAGCCTTCTTTTCTCCAGGCTCAACAACCTCAACTCCTTCAGCCTGTACTCAGAAGGCAGTTGCTCCAGCCCTCTCATCATCTTCATGGTCCTCCTCTGGACCTGCTCCAACAGCTCAATGTCCTTCCTATGATGAAGGATCCAAAATTGGCCACAGTAATTGCAGTTGGGGTCTCACAAGAGCTGAGTGAATCACCCAGAGCTGCTCACTGGGAAGAGGTTTTCCAGAGAGGCTGTGGATGCCCCATCTCTGGAGGTGTTCAAGCCCAGGCTGGACATGGCACTGAGTAGCCTGATGTAGAGGGACGTGTCCCTGCCTATGGCAGGGGGGTTGGAACTTGATGATCTTTAAGGTCCCTTCCAATCCAAACTATTCTATGATTCTATGGCATGGACCAAGCATGGTTTGGGTTTTAAGTGTTGACAGAGCCAGAATTAGTTGGTAGCTTGTGATGCCTCCTCAGGTTTGGATTTTCTTTTTCTTCCAGGATGTTGTTGCAGAGGGCTCCATCAGAGTTAAGATGATGTGGCAAGGAGCTGGAGGTGATGCACAAGCTTCTGCAGAAAGGCGAGTAGTTTCTCAAGGAGCAGAAAGTTCATTGAGCAGAAGAATGGTGAAAAATATGGCTTACAGGTAATAATATTTTTTAAAATCTGATTAATCAGAAGATGGAGAGAAGGTGCCTGAGGGGTGACCTCATTAATATTTGTAAATATGGAAAGGGTGAGTGTCAGGAGGATGGAGCCAGGCTCTTCTCAGTGACCTCCAATGACAGGACAAGGGGCAATGGGGGCAAAACAGGAGGTTCCACAGAAATATGGGAAAAAACGTAAACAGGGTGAGGGAGAGAGAAGAGTGTCCCAGGCTGCCCAGAGAGGGTGTGGGGTCTCCTTCTCTGGAGACATTCAAACCCCACCTGGACACCTTCCTGTGTGACCTGGTCTGGGTGTTCCTGCTCTAGAAGGGGGATTGGACTAGATGATCTTTTGAGGTCCCTTCCAATCCCTGACATTCTTTGATTCTGTGTGTGAATCATGAAGCTTTCAGTGAGAGAGATGTATCCAAAAGGCAGGCTGACCTGCCCTGCATGTAGTTTTTAAAATCCACATGCTCTGAAGGGTCATATCTCAACAAATCATGATCTTACCATGAGGGAGACCATGATCTTATCATGTGGAAGATACCCAGCCAAGTCTCTGAGCTAGGGAAGAAATTAGAAAGAACTTCTTTGCTGTGAGGGAGGTGAGACTCAGAGATGTGTCTGCCCATCCCTGGAGGGGTTCAATGCCAGCTTGGATGGAGCTTGGAGCATCCTAGCTTGGTGAGAGATGCCTCTTCCCATGGATCTTTGAGGCCACTTCTAACCCAAACCATTCTATGGGTGCCCCCAAGTTGTCTTCACCTAGTAGATCTCCTTCTGAGGACCCAACCTTGATGCCCACCTCCTGTCCTGCTTCCTCCCTCCCTCCTCCTGGGGTTTATTGATATCTTTGCAATCTTTGTGTGTGTGTGTGTGTGTGTGTGTGTCCTCCCACCCACGTAGCATTGGCTGGTGGCCACCTCCTGAGCCATGGATTCACTTGTGTAGCTCCATCAATTAATTAGAGGAGACCGTGTGCCATTGCCTGATTGGGTTTGTTACTGGGAAGAGGCAACAGTGGAGATTTAGGATTGATTCAATAGTCTGAGGGATGCTTGAACAAGGGGCTGTGTCTAAGTGCTAGTGATTGCTTTTAAATCACTCTCCTTTCTCTCTGCATTTCATGTGGAGCTGGTGGTGGTGGGGTGGGGGGCTTGGAGAAGCTGGGGCTGAAAATCCTCTTGTCATAGAAAACGTGCTAAAAGGGGCAATTTACTCACTCCCTGCATTGCCATCCAGGCTCAGCAGGGCTCTGGAGCTGTAGGAGGCCTTCTACTTAAACACTTAGAGTGGAAAAAACAACTTTCAGGTGGGGTTTATGACATCCAGGCAGCAGATCCTATGGGTCTGCCCCAAAGAATGGCCATTTCCAAGAGGCAGCTAAGAGGCTGGAGCATCCAGGAGCTTCTTGGGGTCAAGCTCTTATTTGGGCATCCCTCCAGGGAAGAAGTCAAGGATTATCTAAGGTTTTTATAAGTATTTCTAAGGTTTTTATAAGCATTTCTAAGTTTTTTATAAGTATTAATAGGAATGTGGGGTGGGTGAAAGAAGGTGACAGAGTGGGGAGGTCGTTTCTTGGGGTTTTCTCATAAAAAAGACTAAGGGGAAGGTTTGAGTGTGTCTCCTGATACAGGAGGGGGGAGGAATTGGGGCTGGAGAGGCTTTTTCTTGCTGAGATTTGTCTCCAGTGGAGCCAAAAATGCAGGATTAAAGGCCTTTCACGGAAACATGAGTTTAAAGAAATGAATCTTGCTGAGCAAAAAATAAAAATATTTCTCAGAAATGCAGGGAAGCAATCTGATTTCCTCCCCCTCCCTTCCTCCTTCCAGAAATGTCCTGGTCACTAAAGNTCAGATTTGGGGTTTTTTTAGTTTTATAAAAAGAAAAATTTTTTTTTTTTTTTTTTTTTAATGGAAGCTGCCAAAGGATTCCATTAAATTGGCTGAGGGAGGGAGGGAGGAAAGAGGCAGCAAAGAAGTGCATTAGCCACAAATATGACAAAAGGAATCTAGAGCAAAAGCCTCCAAATAAAATTACATTTTACAATTAGAGAGTGAATAACTCTTTAGACAAAAGGCCTGGTGATGGAGGGGAAAAAATAAAAGAAATAAAAAAGGGAAAAAAAGAAAGAAATAAATTGAAATGAAGAGAGAAATAAATGAAAAAAAAAAGAGAAATAAATGAAAAAANGAAATAAAAAAGGGAAAAAAAGAAAGAAATAAATTGAAATGAAGAGAGAAATAAATGAAAAAAAAAAGAGAAATAAATGAAAAAAGTGAGAGAAATAAGAATAAAAGGAAAATAAAAGATAAAAAAGTGAATAAGAGGTAAATAAAAGAGGAAGAAAGAGAATGAGAGGAAAATAAAAGGGAAAAAAGAGCAAAAGGAAAATAAAAGGGAAAAAAGAGAATACAAGGAAAATAAAAGGGGAAAAAATAGAATATAAAGAAAATAAAAGAGGAAGAAAGAGAATAAGAGGAAAATAAAAGGGGAAAAAAGAGAATAAAAAGAAAACAAAAGAGGAAAAAAGAGAATAAAGGAAAATAAAATAGGAAAAAGGAGTAAAAAATTTAAAAAGCAAAAAGGGAAAAAAATTGTAAAATTAAAAACGAGAAAAAAGTTAAAAAAAAGAAAAAGTTTAAAATAAGAATGATAAGAGGAAAATTGGGANAACCCCCCTGCCATGGGCAGGGACACCTCCCACTACACCAGGTTGCTCAGTGCCTCATCCAGCCTGGCCTTAAACACCTCCAGGGATTGAGGGGGCATCCACAGCCTCTCTGGGCAACCTCTTCCACTGTCTCACCACCCTCACAGGAAACAACTTCTTCCTTAGATCCACCCTAAATCTTCCCTCTTCCAGTTTGCATCCATTCCTTCTAGTCCTGCCATCCTGGACACTATTCAAAAGTCCTACCCCAGCCTTTCTGTAGCCTCTTCCTTCAGGCACTGAGAAGCTCCTCTGAGATCCCTTCTGAGCCTTCTCTTCTCCAGGCTCAACAACCCCAACTCCTTCAGCCTGTCCTCAGAAGGGAGGAGCTGATTCAGATCAAGTTGGTCCTTATGGCTTTGATTGAAACAGGCGTCTGATCTTATTATCCAGATGTCCACCAGGGTGTGTGTCACAGCTTGCCTGGCACATGGCGGTGCTTATAATATCATTAGCAACGTTGGAATAACAACTGTTGGTTAGAATCAGCCTTTTATTATCACATGGGCTATCTTTGATTTGATTTTTTGTATCTTTTAGGTTCTCCCTCCCCCCCCATCTCATTGGTAGCATCTCTCTTTCTTCAGTAATTAAAGCCTGTTGCCTGCAAAAGGACAAGACCTTTTGAAGACACCCATGATGACCTTGGAGCAAATGGGACATGGAGACTCTGGTTCCAGGAACACCAATGCTACCAAAGGTAAAGAATCATAGAATGGTTTGGGTTGGAAAGGACCTTCAACATCATCTGGTTCCAATCCCCCTGCCATGGGCAGGGACAAGTTCCTCTAGATCAGGTTGCTGTGGTCCATCCTTGGTCTTCCCACTCATTCCAAGTGAGATCAGAGCAGAGCAAGACCTGGTGGCCCAAAATGGATTTGAATCCCTTTCTGTTGGATCTTAAATCTCCCCCACTCTGCTATTTTGCTTTTTTTTTCACCTGTTTGTGGGGTGCTCAATTCCTGGGTTTGGCTTTTTGCTTGCTGGGGACAGCTTCGGCTCCTTGGGAGGATGATGGAAAGGAGGAGGATGTTAGAAAGAAATTTAAATTGAAAAAAGGTAGATTTAAGTTGAATCTAAGGAAGAAGTTCTTTGCTGTGAAGGTGGTGAGACACTGGAAGAGGTGGTAGATGCCCCCTCAATCCCTGGAGGTGTTGAAGGCCAGGCTGGATGAGGCACTGAGCAACCTGGTGTAGTGGGAGGTGTCCCTGCCCATGGCAGGGGGGGTGGAACTAGATGACCTTTAAGATCCCTTCCCACCCAAATCATTCTATGAGTCTATGAAATTCTTTGCTGGGAGGGTGGTGAGACCCTTTTCCAAGCTGTCCCAGCCCCAGAGATGCATGAGGGGAAAGGGATCAGGGTTTACCCTGTGTTGATGACATGAGTTTTATGCCTCTTCCCTTTCATCCCCTGTGATGTATTGCCCCTTTGTGTTTTTTCAGTTGTGTTGTGGTTTGGGGAAAAAACAGCTCTGCCCTGGAGAGCCAGGCCACCTCGGGCTGGGGCAGCCTGGGCAGGGTGAGCTCATAAAACTCTGCTGGGTGCTGGGAAAGATGGAAAGGGAGGAAAAAAGACCTCCATGTATAGAGAGAGGAACGTGGAGATGATTTCCATCACCACCAGGTTGAGTAGATAGAAGTTGAGAAAGAGGTGGTGACCTGGTTGCAAACCCCTTCCACTTGGCTCCTCTCCTTCAGCCAAAGTCATTCCTGGGATGGCTCCATAACCTTGAAATTCTTTCAAGATATTTTCAGCTAAATTTTACCCAGAGAGGTTGTGGATGCCCCCTTAATCCCTTGGAGGTGTTTAAGATGAAGCATTGGGCAACCTGGTGTGGTAGGAGGTGTCCCTGCCCATGGCAGGGGGGTTGGAACTAGATGATCTTGAAGGTTCCTTCCAACCCTATGATCCTATGGTTGCTTTCTTTGCTTCCCTCAGACCACACTGGGAAGAGGATAGTGGTGGTGGGTGGAGAGGAAGGAGAGCCAAGACCTTCCCAGGACAGGGATGAAGGTGGTTGAGCCTTCCCTTTGTGGCTGCCTTCTCAGAGATGAATCTTTCCAAAATTCCCTTACAATTCCTTCATTTTGATATGAGCTTTAGAGGAAAAAAAAAAAAGGAGAGAGCTGGAAATGTGAGGTCAGAGGACCTGGAGAGCTGGTCCAGGCAGGAGGAACGTGACCATACATTGATTTTTTTTTTATGTCATGTGCCATGGCCTCAGCCATCCACACTTCTGCAGTGAGCAGAACGTGCCTCCTGCTTAACTAATGAGTGAGACAAGTGTAATTAATTCCATTTAGAAGATGCCTCTAGGTGTATTTACAACCAGAACAATAAAAACAATAAGGCATTACATGATGCCAAGCAGCATTAGTTAATGCAAACGAGGGCCCCACTGAGGCCAAGCCTGCTCAGCTTCTCCTCCTCCTCTCTTCTCTCATTTCATGTCCTCCATGGCTTTTTGACAAGATCTTTTCTCCTCTTTCTCTTGGAGAAGCACCTTAAATACAGTAATTTTCAGTTTTAAGATGGGTCTTCTCCCCTAATCTCACCCACACTTCAAGGGATGAGGGTTTCCATCCCAAGTACTCAAATTTTCCTCCCATCTGCACCCAACCAGTGCCCCAAAGCCCTCATAGAGTCTGGCAAAGTGGAGCCAACCCTAGGTGCAAGCTCCAGTAGATGGGTCTTCTCCCCTAATCTCACCCACACTTCAAGGGATGAGGGTTTCCATCTCAAATATTCAAAATTTTCCTCCCATCTGCACCCAACCAGTGCCCCAAAGCCCTCATAGACTCTTGGAAAGTGGAGCCAACCATGGGTGAAAGCTCCAGTAGGATGCAGATCTTGCATGGTAGAGACCCTGCACCATCATCACCAGCCCCACAGCATCATCCCAGGGCTGGGACTTGCCCATAGAAGGTGAGATCCAAGGATGGAGGTGCAGCAGGAGCATCACTGGGGGAAGAGAAAGGCAGCCATCCCATCCTGGGAGGGAACTCATGAGCCATCAGGGTCTGTAGGGGTGTTTTCCCACCTCCAGTTTTCCCACCACATCCTTCTCCTACTGGGAATTTGAGAATNGATGACCTTTAAGATCCCTTCCAACCCAAATCATTCTATGAGTCTATGAAATTCTTTGCTGGGAGGGTGGTGAGACCCTTTTCCAAGCTGTCCCAGCCCCAGAGATGCATGAGGGGAAAGGGATCAGGGTTTACCCTGTGTTGATGACATGAGTTTTATGCCTCTTCCCTTTCATCCCCTGTGATGTATTGCCCCTTTGTGTTTTTTCAGTTGTGTTGTGGTTTGGGGAAAAAACAGCTCTGCCCTGGAGAGCCAGGCCACCTCGGGCTGGGGCAGACTGGGCAGGGTGAGCTCATAAAACTCTGCTGGGTGCTGGGAAAGATGGAAAGGGAGGAAAAAAGACCTCCATGTATAGAGAGAGGAACGTGGAGATGATTTCCATCACCACCAGGTTGAGTAGATAGAAGTTGAGAAAGAGGTGGTGACCTGGTTGCAAACCCCTTCCACTTGGCTCCTCTCCTTCAGCCAAAGTCATTCCTGGGATGGCTCCATAACCTTGAAATTCTTTCAAGATATTTTCAGCTAAATTTTACCCAGAGAGGTTGTGGATGCCCCCTTAATCCCTTGGAGGTGTTTAAGATGAAGCATTGGGCAACCTGGTGTGGTAGGAGGTGTCCCTGCCCATGGCAGGGGGGTTGGAACTAGATGATCTTGAAGGTTCCTTCCAACCCTATGATCCTATGGTTGCTTTCTTTGCTTCCCTCAGACCACACTGGGAAGAGGATAGTGGTGGTGGGTGGAGAGGAAGGAGAGCCAAGACCTTCCCAGGACAGGGATGAAGGTGGTTGAGCCTTCCCTTTGTGGCTGCCTTCTCAGAGATGAATCTTTCCAAAATTCCCTTACAATTCCTTCATTTTGATATGAGCTTTAGAGGAAAAAAAAAAAAGGAGAGAGCTGGAAATGTGAGGTCAGAGGACCTGGAGAGCTGGTCCAGGCAGGAGGAACGTGACCATACATTGATTTTTTTTTTATGTCATGTGCCATGGCCTCAGCCATCCACACTTCTGCAGTGAGCAGAACGTGCCTCCTGCTTAACTAATGAGTGAGACAAGTGTAATTAATTCCATTTAGAAGATGCCTCTAGGTGTATTTACAACCAGAACAATAAAAACAATAAGGCATTACATGATGCCAAGCAGCATTAGTTAATGCAAACGAGGGCCCCACTGAGGCCAAGCCTGCTCAGCTTCTCCTCCTCCTCTCTTCTCTCATTTCATGTCCTCCATGGCTTTTTGACAAGATCTTTTCTCCTCTTTCTCTTGGAGAAGCACCTTAAATACAGTAATTTTCAGTTTTAAGATGGGTCTTCTCCCCTAATCTCACCCACACTTCAAGGGATGAGGGTTTCCATCCCAAGTACTCAAATTTTCCTCCCATCTGCACCCAACCAGTGTCCCAAAGCCCTCATAGAGTCTGGCAAAGTGGAGCCAACCCTAGGTGCAAGCTCCAGTAGATGGGTCTTCTTCTCTAATCTCACCCACACTTCAAGGGATGAGGGTTTCCATCTCAAATATTCAAAATTTTCCTCCCATCTGCACCCAACCAGTGCCCCAAAGCCCTCATAGAGTCTGGCAAAGTGGAGCCAACCATGGGTGAAAGCTCCAGTACGATGCAGATCTTGCATGGTAGAGACCCTGCACCATCATCACCAGCCCCACAGCATCATCCCAGGGCTGGGACTTGCCCATAGAAGGTGAGATCCAAGGATGGAGGTGCAGCAGGAGCATCACTGGGGGAAGAGAAAGGCAGCCATCCCATCCTGGGAGGGAACTCATGAGCCATCAGGGTCTGTAGGGGTGATTTCCCACCTCCAGTTTTCCCACCACATCCTTCTCCTACTGGGAATTTGAGAATTTGAGCTGGTTTTGATCATCTGATGGCAAAGTTGGGGCAAAAACACTCCCTCCACCTCCACGTGGCACCTCTCCAGGGCAAGAAGACACATCTAAAACTTAACACTTGGTTGAAACAATGCTCTTTTTGAAATTATTATTATTTTAGCAATAAGCTACTGATTGTGTCTCCCCCCCCCCTCCATCTTTTGACCTCAAAACGGGAGCTGTTAACAAGTGAGGGAACTTAAACAGCAGCCTCACCCCACTAACAGGAGAGCTGTCAGGAGGAGAAGGATGGTCCATCATCAGCATGGAGCTCAGTGCAGCTCTGTGGAGTCTGGAATCCCCATCCTCAGCTTAAGAAAGCACTGGTTTGCTCCACCAGACCCAGTTCTAGGGAAGTTCTTCCTCCAGGAGCTGACTTATCCCATTGCCTTTGCTCTCCCTGACCCTAACCAGGCAGCAAATTCTCTGAGATCTTGTGTCCCAGGTTGCACCAACCCTGGTGGGGTTCAAACCCTGGTTAGAGCAACCTGGGCTGGTTTGAGGTGTCCCTGCCCATGGAAGCAGATGATCTTGGAGGTCCTTTCCAACCCAAATCATTCCACAAACCCAGAGTGGGTTTCAACACCAAGCTTCCAAGGAAAGAAGTTGGGGTTGTTGAGCCTGGAGAAGAGATGGCTCAGAAGGGACATCAGAGGAGCTTCTCAGACCCTGAAGGGGGTTTCAGAAAGGCTGGGGTAGGATTTTTTAATAGGAGGATGGCAGGACTAGGAGGAATGCATGTAAATTGGAAAGGGGGAGATTTAGGGTGGATCTAAGAAAGAAGATATTTGCTGTAAGGGTTGAGAGTCTAGAAGAGGTTTCCCAGAGAGGCTGTGGATGCCCCCTCAATCCCTGGAGGTGTTTAAGGCCAGGCTGGATGAGGCACTGAGCAACCTGGTGTGGTGGGAGTTGTCCCTGCCCATGGCAGGGGGATTTGAACTAGATGATATTTAGGTTCCCTTCCAACCCAAACCATTCTATGATTCTCTTTTAGACCTTTTCTTTGGCAGGGACTCACTTGGGACCTCTGTGTCTTACAGGCCCCTGTTGCATCTCCCTACTGAGAAGGATGTGTTGACACCAAGTTTAGCACCTCTGGAAGGGTGATCACTGTAAACACCAAAGGAAGCAGCATTTTAAAGAAAAAAGTACACAAAGGGAAGTTCAAACCTTTCCCTAGTCCAGCATCACACCAGCAGTGATGTAGCCTGAGCTCTGAAGTACCTCCAAGGGCATCATATATATCCATATGTGCTTCCCCCCTGCACCTGGGACATCACATATGGCATCCTCTGGCCTCTAAATGATGTTTAGATTCGAGGCACTCTCTTTTAGACACCATTCAGTGGAGGATGGTGTGTCCTTTTCCCCCTTTTCCCCCAAATTTTGCCCAGAGAGGCTGTGGATACCCCTTCCCTGGAGGTGTTTAAGGCCAGGCTGGATGAAGCACTGAGCAACCTGGTGTAGTGGGAAGTGTCCCTGCCCACAGCAGGAGGGATGGAACTAGATGATCTTGAAGGTCCCTTCCAACCCAAACCATTCTATGAAAGTAAGGAAAGAGCAGGGTTCAATGAGAGACCAAGTTAAAGGGGTCACTCAGCTAAAAAACCCTTTTTCTCCCAAAAAAACCACAGCAAGACCAGTGTTATGGGATCTCATCTTCTCCTACATGCTCTGGATCCTTGAAGCTAGAGCAATATTCCTGTGTGTGCTCCCAGCCAGGGACACCCTGCCAAGGGAAAAAAAAATGCAGCCACACTCGAGTTTGTTGGGTAAATTTATTAAGGTAAATTTTATTAGGGTGAATTTATTAGGGAGAAATTTATTAGGATAAATTTGAACAGGCTGCAGAACTTAGTGTGCCATATGTAGCCTTTGATAGGGCTCCACACACTGCCCTAATCAACTGCTGCCCTCGATGGGAAATGCAGATTTATTCATTCTCATTTCTATATTGGTTTAAATAGCATGAAGATAAATAAGCAGGTTTTATTATTTTATTTTATTATTAGTTTAATTCCCCCTTCTTTACTGCATGGCAGGTCAGGTTTAAAGTTCTTAACAAAAGTCACTGGTGCGGGCTAATTTTAGAACCCTCTTTTTGAAATGTAAAAAATATTCCCCAAAATTAATACTTCTGTGGGTTAAACCAGGAAAAAGGCAGATATTTCCTTTTTTCTTTTTTTCCTTTTTCCTCTTTCCTTTTTAATTTTTCCTTTTTTTTCCTTTCTCTTCCCTCCTCTTTTTTCTCTTTTTTTTCCTTTTTT
>VZTY01006176.1:8605-22692 GCA_013400935.1 Turnix velox | reverse complement strand
ACACTGCAGAAGGTTTGTTTTGGATTTTTTTTTTTTTCTTTTTTCAAGGTTCAGGCCTTTTTTTATTTTATTTATTTTTTTTTTCTGAGAGTAGTTTGGGAGCCCCCTTTTGCATAAATGTCATCTGGTTTTATTGTTTTGACAGTTCCATGATGATAAATATTGCCACTGAAAGTCAGCGAAGCAGATGGATGGCTGCCTTGGTGAATTTTGTGGAATCTCATGCTAATTAAGGGGCTGTCAAGGGAAAAAAAGAGAGGAAAAAAAAAAAGAATTAAGATACTGCTTCTCTAACTTGACACATGGGAGAAAATGTGGTATCTTCATGAGTCAAACTTTAATAAGAGAATGGTTTAGGTTGGAAGGGACCTTAAAGATCATCTAGTTCCAACCCCCCCTGCCATGGGCAGGGACACCTCCCACCACACCAGGTTGCTCAGTGCCTCATCCAGCCTGGCCTTAAACACCTCCAGGGATTGAGGGGACATCCACAACCTCTCTGGGCAACCTCTTCCACTGTCTCACCCCCTCACATCAAAGAACTTCTTGCTTAGATCCATCCTAAATCTCTCATCTTCCAATTTGCATTGATTCCTCCTAGTCCTGCCATCTTAGACCCTATTATTATAATTATTTCTAGTCCTTCCATCCCACATCCTATTAAAATGTCCTACCCCAGCCTTTCAGTAACCCCCTTCAGGCACTGAGAAGCTCCTCTGAGGTCCTCACTGATCCTTCTCTTCTCCAGGATCAACAACCTCAACTCCTTCAGCCTGTGCTCAGAAGGGAGGTGCTCCAGCCCTCTCATCATCTTCATGGTCCTCCTCTGGACCTGCTCCAAAAGCTCAATGTCCTTCCTCTGCTTTTTACTACTTTTATTCTGTGGAGTTTTTTCTCTCTTCACCTTTAAAAAGTACATGAATACCTTACACAGCTTTGAACAGTATTTCAAACAATTCTGAAGCTGTTTTGGTGAGAGCATCATGTCTCTTCCACCACCTGTCCTGGGAGTGCTCCTCACCAAAGGGATTTTTCCCTATTCCCAAACACATCCATCCTTATTTCTCTTCCCAAGTGAATTCACCTTTTCTTTTGCCATCCCTGGGCTCTGCCACATGTGGCTCTAAGGGGTGGCTGACCCATGATGACATCCCCACCATCCATCCTTCCCCCTGTCCTCACCCTGTTGCTCACTGCTCGGAAAATGAGCAAATTATTGGGGTGACACCATCTTTTTTTGACTTTTAAAGCGAGTGGATGATCTCACAGTAGAGAGAAAAAGGTTTTTGGAGCTCAGTGCTGAAAGGGGGGGGATGATAAAAGTCTTGGTGTCCTCCTTTCTTGGGGCAGAGACCTGTGATGGAAGGATGGTCCCAGATTCAGTTGAAAAAGCAGCTGTGGACTCCTCTGGCTCTGAGAGAATGGGATCAGGAAAGATCCCAGAGCTGGTGGAGGGGAAAAAGGGACTCAGCACCTGGTTGTCTTTATCTGGAAGAGCCACAGCATCACTAAAACAGTTCCAGGCTGGCACGAAATCAATTGGTTTTAGGAGGTAAAGCCTGAAAAACACAAGTGGACTTCCAAGGGCTGGTGGGAATGAGAAGGGACCTGCCCCAGGGTTTTGTTTACACTTCCAGGTTTCCCACCATTAAGCTGAGGAGCTGCAGGGGTTGTTTTCCTTCCAGCAGCTTGAACTCATCTGTTTGTCTTCATCTCTTGTTTGCAAACAGAAGCCTGGGCTCAGCTTTGCTTTCACTTTGTTCCTCAGTGGTGGTGAGGAGGAGAGCCATGGGGAAAAAAACAGAGATCCCAGCATGAGGGATGGGAAACAGCTGAGTGAGGACAACCCTCATCCCCCCCAGGAGCTGGGGTTAAACAAGCTGAGCACAGGAGCCCAGAGATGTTCACAAGCCCCCCCTGCCAGCCTGGGAAAGGTGTTGAAAGGTGGCCAAAAGAGCTGCCATCACTGCTGGCTCCTCACCTTGTGAGCCTCCTCCTTGTCAATGGGCAAGAGGATCCTCATTCTGTCCTTGAGGATCCTGATTATCCTTGATAATCCTTGCTTAGCATCCTTGATCCTCTCCTAAACATGATATTTATTTCTTTTTTTTTCTTTTTTTTCTCAGGCTTTTAAGCTGTGTAACAGAGGGCAGCAAAATGCCAGGGAGCAGATGCCAGGCTGGGATCCAGGAGCTGCTGGGTTTTGGTGTTGGACCTGTCACTAACTCATTGAGTAAGTTCATCAACGATATTAAGACTGTTTTCCATCACTGCAGCCCTCATTTTCTCCCACAGCAACCTTATGCACATCACCAGGGCAAAGACTGCTGGCCATAAAACCCCACTCTTCCCCAAAGGGAAGGTCCTGTCCCTCCCCAGGTGCCTCAGCTGCTCTGGGGACACATGTGGGTGGTTAGAAGCAAACCATGGGTCTCTCATCCCTCTCAAAATACCCCTCAGGATGTTGTAAGAAAAGTGACCTCAGGTCTGGATTTGTCCCAGCATTCATTATCTGGAGAGCTTCCAGCCCTTTGAGCATCTTCTCCAACCATTTCGTGATGAATTCAGGGAGAAATCTCTAACCAAGGAGGGACCTGCTCATTGGGACATCACTGCACAGGTACCAACCTTCTGTCCCATGGTCACCAACTCCCAACACCCTCCCTACAATGACAAGGGTCTTTTCCCCACCCAACCTGCTCTCCTGGAGCATCACCTCACCTTCCCACACCTAGAACAGCCAACGATCACCCCACTTCCATGGGGTTGTCCTAGGCAACACTTTATTTTGCTTCCTCAAGACACCCAACTCTAAGAAGTCCTTCCCACTGACATCTGGGCTTCTTGTTCCCCTACATGGCTCCATTCCCACCAATTTGCTCACCAGAATTGCCCAAACACCTCCAAAATGGACACCAAAAGAAGAAAACCCAACCATCACCCCTCTAACCTTCCAGAGGACTTGGTCTCTGTCATCTTGATCTCATCATTTTTGGCCTCCACAAGCTTGGCCACACCTTTCTTGGCCTTCAGACTCATCTCTTTGTATCCAAGTTCTTCCTTTTAATTTAAGACAAAAAAATAATTAAAAATCTGGTTGATATTTTGCATCTTCCTTTTTTTCTGGAGTTTTTGTTTTTTATAATTTCCCAGGGTGCTAATAGTCCTTTCAACAAACCTTGATTCATGGCTGAGGCCTCAGGAATAGTCCTGGTTTTCACTTCAGCAGAGCAATTAGACTGGAGAGAACAGTGTGAGGACCCCAGGTTGACATGCAAATAGCCACATTGCACAATTAGTTGATGCCCAATTAATTGGAAAAAGGACAAATAAAGACAAACAAGGCTGTGTAAATCCGAGGGGGACCCTGGGGTTAGACAATTAAGAGGAATAAGGAGACAACAGCAGGGTCCTTCAAGGACAAAAAGCCTTCTCCTGAGAAAAAAAAAAAAAGCTTTTCAGACCCAACCTGGAGAAAGAAGTAGGGAAAACAAGAGGCAAAGTGACCTGATTGTGGCAAAGGCTAGACCCATGTGTGTCCCTCACCCTTGTGGGTTTCATGGAGAGTTCCCAGCACCAGCCAGGACATCTCATGAAAAGGGTTAGTGATGGGAGAGGAGGAGGGAGCATAGGAAGGGATGACCTCCTAAACCTGTTGGCATTCAAGGTCTGGAGAGCCTAAGTGAGTGCTCCTGCCCCTGCTTTCTCCAGCAGCACCTTAAAAAAGGTTCCCCCACATCAGTCTCATAGGCTTGGTAAGGGTTGGTCACCACCAAACCTTCCCAGCCCTCAAAGAGTGATTTTCCTTCTGTTCATAGAATCATAAAGTAGTTTGGGTTGGAAGGGACCTTCAAGATCATCGAGTTCCAACCCCCTTGCCATGGGCAGGGACACCTCCCACTTCTTTCTTTCTGTTCTTCAGCCCTGTTTATAACCCAAGACCTGTCAAATTTTCTTGGAAGAGGAAGAGAAAGGAAAAAAAAACAATCAAAATCACCACAAACATCTTGCACAGTGTTGCCACAACAGTCTCCTCTACGACCCACTAAAAAGGAGGATAAACTTTGAATGTTCAGCTGTCAGTTTTATTTCCCTCCCATCTGTTTCCTCTTGTTCTGCCAGCCCAGAGAAGGGGAGAGAATTGTAGAATCATAGAATGGTTTGGGTTGGAAGGGACCTTTCAAGATCATCTAGTTCCAACCCCCCTGCCACGGGCAGGGATACCTCCCACCACACCAGGTTGCTCAGTGCCTCATCCAGCCTGGCCTTCAACACCTCCAGGGATTGAGGGGGCATCCACAACCTCTCTGGGCAACCTCTTCCACTGTCTCACCACCCTCACAGCAAACAAATTCTTGCTTAGATTCAGCCTGAATCTCTCATCTTCCAGTTTGCATCCATCATTCCTAGTCTTGCCATCCTGGACCCTATTCAAAATTCCTACCTCAGCCATTCTGTAACCTCCTTCCTTCTGGTATTAAGAAGCTCCTCTGAGGTCCCCCCTGACCCTTCTCTTCTCTAGGCTGAGCAACCCCAACTCCTTCAGCCTGTCCTCACAAGGGATATCCCAGTGGGATATGAATGGGTGTGTGTTTGAAGGGTTTTCTGCAGCTGCTTGAGAACATTCCTCCCTGTCTCTGAGGCTGTTACTGGTCTGGGATCTTCACATTGACCAACCCTGTACAATCCCATGTTGATATAATAATTCAGCAGAAGGAAGGAAGCACCAATAGCTTCCCACAGCAGAAAAAAAACACCAGAGCATGTTCCTCATGGTGTTCTGCAGAGGATGAAGGTGCCTCAGGATCCTTGCAACCTTCATTTGATTTTATTACCACTTTATTTTCCCACCCTTTGGAAAGCTGCTCCATCAATTCTCCACATCCTTGGGTTGCCAAGATTTTAAAAGTTGAATTACTCCTACTGTTAATTATAACTCTTGCCATCCTCTCCTCCCAAGCTTCCTTCCATGTTTTCAGTGAAGGGATGTATTTTGGGGGGGAATTTTGTGCTTTTTGATGATAGAAATCCCTGATAGGTGTAGAAATAGTGAGATGTCTGAGGGCATCCCAGGGTTTCCCCTTCAAATAAGCCTACATAGATACCCTACAGTTGTCCTAACCCAGCCTTTACTTCTTTCCTTGTGACTTGGATTAGGGATTTGAATTATCAGGTTTTGTCCCTGTTCTCTATTTAACTTTTTCTCCTATGGCTTCTTACCCACCTTCTTACCCATATTTAGGTGATCAATTTTTGTCCCTTTTCTCTATTTAACTTTTTCTCCTATGGCTTCCTACCCACCTTCTTACCCACATTTAGGTGATCAGTTTTTGTCCCTGGTCTCCATTTTACTTTTTCTCCTGTGGCTTCTTCCCCACCTTCCCAAACTCTTCTCTGAGTCTCCACCAGACAGAGTTGCAGAATGAACCCTAAATTCCTTTAAAAACTGAATCACAGAACGATTTGCCTTGGAAGGGACTTTAAAGATCATCTAGTTCCAACCTCCCCCCTGCCATGGGCAGGGAATAGATTGGCAGAAAAGTTTTCAGCATGTTCCACCAGCTTGTGATGCTTTGGGTATTTTCACAGGCTTTAGATATTCACTTATTCTCCTGCCCTGGTGAGTCATTACCTGCCGCAGCCTTGCTCCGCTGTAGGAGAGGGAATTAATCAAACCCTGTAAAACATCCCCCACATTCCCTCTCTTCCTGGGGTTCTAGTGAGAAACAAATGATCCTTTAGGGCTTCAATCAATGCCCATTGAGCCAATCCCCTGCTCGGTGTGAGTTCAGTGGGGTTTGAATCAGCTCTTTACTGAGTGTTGTTTATCCACAGATGATGTTTTATTGCTCTGGGAAAAAAAAAAAAAAAAGACAGGAGAAAAAGTCTTCAGCAGCCCTAGATGGATTCTGCCACATCTGGGGTGTTGTGTCCAATTCTAGAATCACAGAATGGTTTGGGTTGGGAGGGACCTTCAAGATCATCCTATTCCANCGGCGCCAGCGCCCGTCCCTCAGGCCAGAGGCTCCACAAGACGGCGAGCGCGGGAAACCGCCCCCTCCACAAGATGGCGGCGAGGAGGCGGAGCCGAGCGGAGGCCTGGGGAGGCGGGTACAGCGATGGCAGCTTCCCGGACGATGTGCAAAGAAGGTTAGAAGGGACCTTCAAGATCATCTAGTTCAAATCCCCCTGCCATGGGCAGGGACAACTCCCACCACACCAGGTTGCTCAGTGCCTCATCCAGCCTGGCCTTAAACACCTCCATATATGATTCAATATTTATTTTTGCCATCTGGGAGTTGTTGCCATCAAAGATTTCTTAGTATTGATGGGGAGGGGGGAGGTAGAGGGCTATTTTTATTCATTTTTTTTCCTCCCCAGCATGATTTTGTATAGTTTGAGCTCATTATTGCTAGTCCAGCCTCTCCCCTTTTGCTTGAAATTGGTGTGAGGGTGCATGAGCCCATCACAAGATTGTAGAATGGGTTGGTTTGGAAGGGAATTTCAAGATCATCTAGTTCCAACCCCCCTGCCATGGGCAGGGTCACCTCCCACCACACCAGGTTGCTCAATGCCTCATCCAGCCTGGCCTTAAACACCTCCAGGGATTGAGGGAGGAGACATCCACCAATCTCTCTGGACATCTTGGGTTTTTTTTCCCATAAATCAAATTCTTTTACAATCTTTCAACATGAGGCATTAAAAGTTAACCTTCTTCCAGCTTGCCTGTGAGAGGAGAGGAGGAAAAATAGGAGGAGAAGAGGAGCAGGGACCCTGGGGAATTGTTTAGCAGCGATTCAGTGGGTCAGTGTATTAGAGCAGACTCCAGTCTATCAGCCAGATGGTGACTTCAGAAAAAAAAAAAAAAAAAAATTGACACAGCATTTCAAACTGATTTCACGCCAAAGCCTCCCGAGGGGAGCCGGTGGGGGAACCCAGCAATCAGATCTGTTGTGAATAAATATTACAAAATTGTCAATTACCAAAAGGGGATGTTTCAAAAACGTGTGGCTGATTCAGGAGGCCCCTTCGCTTCCCTCTCCCTGTGCTTTTGCCCAGGGATCTTCCAACCCACAGCTTCCCCCTGGCCAGGGAAATCTCAGCTTTTAATTATTTCTTCTTCTGGCTGGAAGAAGTTGCAGTGGTGCCTTTCCAGGCTTTTTCATAGGAAGCTAAGCCAGGTATAATTTGGAGCACGATGTCTTCTGGATGACACTAAAAGAGGTTGCCCAGAGAGGTTGTGGATGCCCCCTCAATCCCTGGAGGTGTTTAAGGCCAGGCTGGATGAGGCACTGAGCAACCTGGTGTAGTGGGAGGTGTCCCTTCGTACAGAACTAGATGATCTTTAAGGTTCCTTCCAACCCAAACCATTCTATGATTCTCCTTTGGAGCTCTTCTTTGGCAGGGACCTCTGTGTCTTACAGGTCTCCATTGCATCTCCCTACTGAGAAGGATGTGTTGACACCAAGTTTAGCACCTCTGGAAGGATAATCATTGTAAACACCAAAGGAAGCAGCATTTTTAAATTAAAATTACACAAAGGGAAGTTCAACCCTTTCCCTAGTCCAGCATCACACCAGCAGTGATGTAGCCTGAGCTCTAAAGTACCTCCAAGGGCATCATATATATCCATATGTGCTTCCCCCCTGCACCTGGGACATCACATATGGCATCCTCTGGCCTCTAAAAGATGTTTAGATTCAAGGCACTCTCTTTTAGACACTCTCTTTTCACCCAAATTTTGCCCAGAGAGGTTGTGGATACCCCTTCAAGATCATCTATTCCATCCCCCCTGCCATCAGCAGGGACACCTCCCACTACACCAGGTTGCTCAGTGCCTCATCCAGCCTGGCCTTAAACACCTCCAGGGATTGAGGAGCCATCCACAGCCTCTCTGGTCAACCTCTTCCAGTGTCTCACCACCCTCACAGTGGAGATCTTCTTTCTTAGATCCAGCCTGAATCTCCCCTCTTCCATTTCTTCCACCCAGAAAACAGCTTTCAGTATTTCACTTTCTTTGTCTTGAGCTGCTTGCCCTCAGGTTCCATTCCCATCTCACTCTGGGCTTTTCCCATCCCCATCCATCCTCTCCCTCCATCACATCAGAGCAACCCACAGTTGCCTTTGGGTCACCTGAGCCCATTCCTGATCCGTTGCAGCTTCTTCATCATAGACATTCCTGTTTCCAAGGGTGATTTATGGACCCTTCACAGTTTGAGTCCTGCTGGTTCATGAGAAGCATCTCTTCTTGCCTTGGGCACACACAAAACTTTCCTTCCCCAGTGTGACTGCATCCTGGTGTTCCTCCTCACTTCTTCTCCTCTTACCAGTGACATCCTGATAATCCCATCTCTGTCTTTGCCTCTGAGGCTTCTCTCCATCCCATCCTCTTCCTTAACGTCCTTCCCAGGTGCTGGAGAAACACTTTGGTGGCAGCAGAGCTCTGCCATCAATCTTCTGCAGATCTCCCCCTCCTTAGAAGTTTCTCTAAGTGAAGATCCAGCCAGCTCTGTCCCCAGCTCTGTCCCCAGCCCTGCTGGGGTCCCACCACTGAGCTTCAGACAGCATCCAACCCCCTCTCCTGGGAAACTGCCTTCTTTGGGGTGGGGGTTGTGGGAGACTGGTGGAAATAGAGACCCAGGCACAGGAGATCAAGTTGCATGGTCATTATTTCCAGGAGCCTCTTGATCAGTGGTATGAAAGGCAACAACAAAGGTCATCCTGAGCTTTAAACTCAACACTCTGACCCATCCCCCTAGCAGAACATTCTCCACCCAGGCAGTAAATCTTGCTGTGATGAGGGAGGACTCATCATTTCCCAAGACTGGGTCCTTCCCAGAGCTCAACTTCAACATCTGAGCCTGTATTTCTCTAAGGGAGAAGCCCAAAGGGTTGGGTTTCAAGCTCTTACCCAGCTTGGGTGTCTACCTCCAGCTTCTTTGCCCCCATTAGATGATGCATGTCCTAACCCTGGTCCTTCACCTCCAGCTTCTTTTCCCCCATGAGATGATGTTGTCACCTAACCCTGATCCTACAATGGGAAAGAGACATCCCATGCACAGCAGAACTCAAGGAACCTGGGTCTACCTGCCACCTTAAAGGCTGGGAGATGTCCTATCTCTACCCTCCAGCTTCTTTGTCCCCACAGGACGATGCACGTCCTAACCCTGGTCCTTCACAATCCATGAGATGATGCATGACTTAACCCTGATCCTACACTAGGTTAGAGACATCCCATGCATAGGAGAACTCAAGGAACCTGGATCTCCCCAGGTGGGGAGATGTCCCATCTCTACTCTCCAGTGGGATTTTTCCATCCCAGGGAGCACTGAAGGCTAGTTGAGGGCTCAGGGTCCCCAAATCACTGCCATGCTCTCAAAGAAGTCTCTTTCTCTGTGATGCTGGGGAGAAATCTTCTCAAAATCCATTCATTGCACACCAAGAATGGCACTGGAAGAGGCTGTCCAGAGAGGTGGTGGAAGCTCCATCCTTGGAGGCACTCAAAGCCTTAGAGCAAACTGAGGTGTTTAAGGCCAGGCTGGATAAGGCATTGAGCAACCTGGCCTTGTGGGACAGGGGGGGTTGGAACTAGATGATCTTGAAAGTCCCTTCCAAGATGTCCCTGCTCACTGCAGGCCGTTGGACTACTTGGCTTTGAAGGTCCCTTCCATCTCAGCAAGTTTCCAAGCATTTCCTGCAGCAAAGAGAAACAGGCAAAGAACAAGAAAATAGCTCTCTGGCTCCAGAAACACCTCCATTCAGATTAGGACCAACATTCTGAGGGATTTTTAACCAAGTTACTCCAAAATTTCCCTCTGCCACCTGAAACCACTTTGGTCAGCCACCAAAATTGCCTCACACCCTCCCAACCCTCCCAGGTTGTCTCTGAGGTTTCACACTCTTCCACGTTCTCTCCCTCTCTCGTTTTTTTTTCTTTTTTTTTACTTTCCCTCCTCCCTCCCTTCCCTATAATAAGATTTATTCTTGGGTTATTCTTCATGGTATATTAGCCCTTAGCTGGAGTCAGTGCTGACAGAAATGTTAGTCATTTGGGCTCTGCTTTAACCCGCTCAGAAGAAGTGAATTTACAGAACGGGACGAGGCTTTTTATGATTTCATTCCAGAGCCAAATCAGATAAGAATAATTATCCTCTCCTGGGATATTAGGCAGCACCTCCTCAGGACCAGCAGCTGACAGCTGCTTTATTGGTTGAGTCACTTGGGTCTGGAGTCCAGGATTAATTGTTCCTCTGTCCGGGTGGCTCCAGGAACCCACAGTGAAAGGTTCTTTCTGGAGATGGGAGATAATTTATTTTCAATTGTTTTCCTGCCCGTGATTTTGCTGGATGGGATGAATTAAAAACAAAATCATATAAATAAAACCTTTGCTTGCTCCCCTACCCCCACAACAACACACAAACCACGTTGTTAAACAGCAGCTCAATCATTTATAATATTAAGATCTTTAGTAAAAAGCATCATAAAAAGCATCATAAATATAAGGCTGGATGTAAGAAGGAAATTCTTTATGGTAAGACAATGGGACAGAGGCTGTGGATGCCCCCTCAGTCCCTGGAGGTGTTTAGGACCAGGCTGGATGAGGCACTGAGCAACCTGGTGTGGTGGGAGGTGTTCCTGCCTATGGCAGAAGGGTTGGAACTCGATTTTTAAGGTCCCTTCCAACCCAAATCATTCTATAATTCTATGATTCTATGAAATAGGCTCCTTCCAAGGAGAATCCAGGTCCACTTTGTCACCAAACATCATGGGAAGGCTGTACCCACTGCCCACCCCTCCCTGCAACTACCCCCCCTCCAGGGCTTTTTATTCAGAATTAATTTACTCCTGCCTATCACCTGCTTGAGATTATTCTAATGATAATGGCCAGTATCCAAAGCAAATTAAAAAAACCCCAGTGATGAGGCTCTCCCTGAGTGTGTGTGTGTCCATCCCTAGCAGGGGACACACGCTGTGCCCATCACACAGGCAGAAGGGGCCCTGGATGAGGGTGAGGAAGGCGGTTGCCTGCACCAGCAGGGGGTGAGGAAGCCCCAGCCCAGCTTGTCTGGGTGGCTCTGCTAGCACTTGGGGTGGCCAAGGAGGCTTCCTCACCCACCCAGAAAAGAGATTTAAGCACCAGCAAGATAAAACACCCACCCATCATCAAAGGATCTGCTGCCAGCACCCCTTCTCCTCCAGCTCATGGAATGAACCCTGTCCATCCAGTGTGTTTTGCCTGGGTGGTGAGGAGGGAGAACATCTCCAAGGGGTTTTTAGGATGAGGGGTTTTTCTTGGTTTGTTTGCACGGGATGGAGGCAGGGTGTAGTGAGATGTACGGAAGAAAAAACATGAGTGTAGCTGGAGACACATAGAATCAAAGATTCAAATAATGGTTTGGGTTGGAAGGGACCTTCAAGATCATCTGGTTCCAACCCCCCTGCCATGGGCAGGGACACCTCCCACTACACCAGGTTGCTCAGTGCCTCATCCAGCCTGGCCTTAAACACCTCCAGGGATTGAGGGGGCATCCACAGCCTCTCTGGGCAACCTCTTCCACTGTCTCACCACCCTCACAGCAATGAACTTCTTCCCACCCTAAATCTTCCCTAAGTCTTCCCATTTGAATCCATTCCTCCTAGTCTTGCCATCCTGGACCCTATTCAAAAGTCCTACCCCAGCCTTTCTGTAGCCCCTTCCTTCAGGTATTGAGAAGCTCCTCTGAGGTCCCCACTGAGCCTTCTCTTCTCCAGGCTCAACAACCCCAACTCCTTCAGCCTGTCCTCAGAAGGGAGGTTCTCCAGCCCTCCCATCA
The DNA here is from genome assembly GCA_013400935.1 of Turnix velox. Taxonomy (NCBI): domain Eukaryota; kingdom Metazoa; phylum Chordata; class Aves; order Charadriiformes; family Turnicidae; genus Turnix; species Turnix velox. The sequence goes on along the minus strand of VZTY01006176.1, from coordinate 10,879 downwards.
TCACCCTATATACATTATGGTAAACACAGAGGAGGAGCCATCTTCAAGTTTCTCCAGGGATGTTCCCCTACACCACACTATGATTTCTCTGCACAGATAAAGGAGCTGAGGTCTTTGTGCTGGGGGGAGGGAGGGGAGAGAGAAGGGCTGGATGTGATTCAAGCTTGGCTGAAAAAAAAGAGCAGAACTCCCCTCCCCTCAGCCAAGAAGAGCCTTTGCCCACTTCTGCCAGGGCTAACTTTGTCCCCGAGGCCATTAGCCAGGGGCTCTCAGGCGGTTCGGGTGCACGGTGCTGATGTGTCAGATGAGGGGAGTTATGAAGGAGCAATGGAGTGTCACGGGAGGGATTGAAGAGAATTGATACGTGAGGCCAGATAATTATGAGGTTGCCAGTCCGGTGTCATTTCACGGCTGGGCTGGCTCCTTTGTGGTGTATGATACCCATCAACAGAGAAATGGAAATGAAGATAAATGGGGCAGCAGCACTCGGATCTGTCGGGCTGATTGCCCATCCTCTCCCTTGGTTGAGGAGCAGCACCCTCCCCCAGCAGCAGGAGATATGGGAAGTGTGACTTGGACAACCTGTGGGATCACAGCAAGCCAAGGTTGGGGATGTCCCCCCTTCCTAGAGGTGTTTAAGGCCAGGACAGATATGGGATTGAGCAACAGAAAGAAGTGGGAGGTGTCCCTGCCCATGGCAGGGGGTTGGAACTAGATGATCTTGAAGGTCCTTCCCAATCCAAATCTTTCTATCATTCTAATTGTGACTTGTACAGCCTGTGGGATCCCACAGCAAGCCACCTACCAGGTTCAATCACTTTAAGAAATTAATTTGACAAACTCTACTTTTCTAAGGTCAAGATAGGTTAGATATAAGAAAGAAGTTCTTTCCTCTGAAGGTGGTGAGACACGGAAGAGGTTGCCCAGTGAGGCTGTGGATGCCCCCTCAGTCCCTGGAGGTGTTTAGGGCCAGGCTGGATGAGGCACTGAGCAACCTGATGCAGTGGGAGGTGTCCCTGCCCATGGCTGAGGGGTTGGATCTAGATGATCTTGAAGGTCCCTTCCAACCCAAGACATTCTATCATTCTAAGTGTGACTTGGACAACCTGTGGGATCCACAGCAAGCCACTGAGGTCTACCATCACCACCAGGCTCAAGCATTTTCAGAAATTAATTTGCTAAGCTCTACTTTTCTAACGTCAAGATGTTCTGCTGCATCTGCTTTCCATGTGAGGGTGAGAATCAGGGGCAAGGAGAGGAGATGAGGTTGGGTTGGGAGGCCGCAGGAGAGTGATGAATCCATGGGATGGAAATGTTGAGGTAGGGAGGACACAAGGGAGTGGTGAATCCATGGGATGGAAATGTTGAGGTTGGGTTGGGTTGGGGGGAGACAGGAGTGGTGAATCCATGGGGATGGAAATGTTGAGGTTGGATTGGGAGGACACAAAGGAGTGGAGGTTGGTAGGAAATTACATGAAATAAGAAATGTAGGAGAAGCTGAGGCTTAGCTTTGGAAGCAGAAGAGTAAATGGTTCCCAGGAAGGAGAAAGATCTCTTGGAGGTACCTGACCTATGTCCCAGAAGAAGGGACACAAGGGAGTGATGAATCCATGGGGTGGAAATGTTGAGGTTGGTAGGAAATGACTTGGAGAAAATTAGAGGTTGTCACATGCAATAAGAAATGTAGGAGAAGCTGAAGCTAAGCTTTAGAAGAAGAAGAAATTGTTTCCAGGAAGGAGAGAGAGCTTTCTTGGAGGTACCTGACCTGAGTCCCAGCAGAGAGGACACTGTTTCTTGTCTGGGCAGTGTGATTTTTTCAAGGTCACATCACTCCTTCCTTCCTTGGGACTACAAAAAAAGATGGAAGGAAAACATTTTTGAAGAAGCAAGACATTTCCTACAGAAAGAGAATTACAAGAGGAGGAGAAGATGCTGCTCATTCAAAAATTGTTGTTGGCTGTAAATGGATTTTGAGAGGGGAAATTGCTGTTGCCTGCAAGCTGTCACCCACAGCGTGACAAACTCCCTGGGAGTGGAGATCTCCATCCGTGGAAACCTCAGGGTGGTTGTGGAGGGTGGAGGAAGGGAGAAATCTAAGGATGGTTTCGAGGGAAGGAGTAATTTTTGCTGGGATCCTTCTACCAAGGTGGAGGGGGGGGCAATACAAGCAGACAGTGAGATGATTTATCCATGGAAGGTGATGTCCTCACCATGCATGAGATGGTCAGGAAACAAAGGCTCTCAGAGCACAATTAGTAATGAGATCCCAGAGAT
>VZTY01006175.1:537-14015 GCA_013400935.1 Turnix velox | reverse complement strand
GCGGAGCTCAGCGCCCGCCGCGGAGCTCAGCGCCGTCCCCTCTGAGGCGGCGCAGGCGCTGAGGCGGCGCAGGCGCGGCGAGGCTCTGCCGCGGGATGCGGGCGCTGCGGCGGCTCCACGAAGCGGTCGTTGGGTTGTTGCTGTGGCGGAGCTCCGCGGCAGAGCTCCGTCCGGCCGCTTCGGAGGTGCTGAGCCAACACCTGCGGCAGCGGGGCCTGCCCCACTGGACTTCCTATTGCGTCAAATACAGTGCGGTGCGTAACGACCAGTTCGGCCTCTCCCACTTTAACTGGAGGGTGAACGGAGCCAACTACCACATCCTGCGAACCGGCTGCTTCCCCTTCATCAAATATCACTGCTCCAGAGCTGCCCCCCAGGATTTGGAGCTCCAAAACACATTCTTCACCGCCCTCAAAGTCCTCAACGCCGGTGAGTCCCCTCCTCCCTCCGCCTACCGGGACGGGGAGGGACGAGGAGCTAAAAGGAACCTCCTTTTAGTTTCGCTTCGCCCCGTACGGGTGGAAAATTAAACTTTGTACAACCGGGATGAAGCGTTTTCTGCCCCAAAATTGAGCTTGTGGTCTCCAAAATTGAGGTTTGGAACCAAGAAGTCATAGGGTGGGAAAGGACCTTAAAGATCATCGAGTTCCAACCCCCCTGTCGTGAGCAGAGACACCTCCCACAATGGGTAATAAATAATAATTAGTAGATCATTAATTAAAAAATAAATAGAGACGTGATAAAAAAGAGATAAAGAAGTTTTGATATCCCATCTTGCTCAAAATAGGATTCACTTAAGTTATATCAATCCTGAAACTTCTATTCCATTTATCAGCTTCTCATATTTTATTTTAAAAACCTAAATCTCACCTAAATTACTCAAAATTTAGTATAAAGCTTCACTTACTCAAATTATATCAGTCCTGAAACTAAGTCAAATCATCAGCTTCTTGTCTCATATTTCATTTTAAAAACCTACATCCCACCAAAATTACTCAAAATTAGTATAAAGATTCACTTACTTAAATTATATCAGTCCTGAAACTAATTCAATTCATCATCTTCTCATATTTTTGTTTTAAAACTCTAAATTTCACTGGGTTTTCAAGTCTTCAGCAACTTTGTGCAGGGTAAAACTGATATTTTCTCTTTTCAACTGACCTGGAGAGAGAAAACAACGACAAAGATTAATTTTCTTCATAATAATTTAGATTTAAAGTTCTTTTCCTCCCCCTGCACAGACACACTTTTGATTTTCTCTGATTTTCTTGCAGAAGTTTTGTGTTTAAATCATTGGGACTGAACTCATCTCCCTCCTCTGAGAACCCCCAATTGTTGAACCAGGGTTTAAATCTACTTTTTTTTTTCCTTTTTATTAAATTAAATATTTTGAGGGTTAGAAAAAACACTTTTATCCCCATTTCTGCTCTGATTTTCTCTACAAAATCCCTTTTTTCCTTCCTTTCTCTGCCCAAATCCCAACTGGATTTCCAGCGACTTTGTATTTTTGTGTTTAAAACATTATTATTTAGAATCAAATAATGATTTAGTTTGGAAGGGACCTTCAAGATCATCTAATTCCAACTCTCCTGCCATGGGGAGGGACCCATTTTTCTTTAAATCAGTAAAAATCAGGTTGTTTTCATGACTTTGTTTCATTTTCTTGCTTCCATCTTCCTATTTTTCTATAAATTCTTGATTATCTTGATTTTTTTCTGCTCCTTTCTCCTGCTTCATACACAGCTGGATAATTACACACACAGAGGGGCAAAATAAAGTGGATTTTACAGGAATAATTCCCCCTAATTTCAATAGTGATTTTAATTCCTGGCTATTTTTAAAAAAAATTTAACCTATTTTTGTCTTTTTTTTTTTAGGAATCCCAACTTTACTCTACGGGATTGGCTCCTGGTTCTTTGTCAGTGTCACAGAAACAGTTCACACCAGTCGTGGCCCAGTGACCATTTATTTCCTAAATAAAGAAGATGAAGGTGCCATGTACTGAGATCAAAACCTTAAAAATATACCAAATTCCTCCTCCTTTTGACTAAAAACTACTGGTTTTATGGGGTTTTTTTGACTGAAAATGCCTTTTTTGGGAAGATTTTTGCTTTTAAGGGGTTTATTTTTGCAGAAATGGGTAAAGTTGAAAAAGAAAAAAGTTTGGGAGAAGGATTTATATTTCTAAATGCATTAAAATGAGGCGAAGTGGCTGCTGAACAAACTTTAAAAAGATTTATTTATGGGTTTAGAGAGGAAAAGAGGAAGGAAAAAGCTCAGAAGTTGGTTTAAGTCTCAAGATTTAATGTTTTATAATTAATATTTAACTTCTTAGAGTGAAGACAGTTGTGAATCCTCAGTGTCATGTATTCAATCATTCAAACAAGCTTGAAATTAAAATAATTAATGTATTTTTTCAAATTCTATTTAAATAAAATACCTAAAAGATGGTTTATGCTTGATTTTATTTCAACTCTCAAACTCCTCTTGCTTATTTTTCCTTTCTAGGGAAGGAACAAAACCAAAGTGATCTGGAATTTTTATTCCTCTGTGCTAATCTACAAATTCATAATTTTTAATTCCTCTTTGCTAAGTTATAAATTGATATTTTAAATTCCTCTGTGTTAATTTATAAGTTGATATTTTTAATTCCTCTGTGCTAATTTATAAATTGCTGATGTTTTTAATTAATCTGTGAGAAAGAAGAAAATACTAACCTGCATTTTTTTGGGTGGAAAATAACTACTTTTTCCACCTGTAACCAACAACCACATATCAATAAATTCAGGTGGAAACTTGGGCAAAAAAAAAAGTAAGTTTTGGGGAATTTGGATAGAGGAAACATAGAATTATTGATAAGAAATTCAGGATATTTTCCTGGTGCTTAATTTTTGTGGGTTTGGTTGATTTTTCATGATTTTCATGAGCAGGATGATAGGTGGGTGGTTGTTTTGGGGTGGAAAATGGCTTTTCCTAGAGTTATTATTCAAATATAATTTGATTTAAATACTTATTTTCTTTGATTTTAGATAATTGGAGTGTTTCCCACTTGATGAAGCAACACAAGTGGGGGTTTTTTTTCCTAAAAGTGACACTAAGTAACTAATTGGTGAGTTGATTTTGGGGGAATATTCTTGACACAAATAAAGGTTTTCAGAAATTAAGATTTTACAAGAAAGCTCAGCCATAATCATTAGGATTTTCACCATATTGGGGGGGAATATTCTTGAAACAAATAAAGGTTTTCAGAAATTAAGATTTTAGAAGAAAGCTCAGCAATAATCATTAGGATTTTCACCATATTGGGGGGGAAATATTCTTGACACAGATAAAGATTTTCAGAAATTAAGATTTTAGAAGAAAGCTCAGCAATAATCATTAGGATTTTCACTATATTGAGGGAAAGCTCATAAGTTGCAAGTCAAATAGTGCTCATTCACTGCCACGCTGCTTGGTCAATAGCTCACTCTAAAGGTTTTTAGCCTGGATGCTGGGTTGATAAAATGGTTTTTAATTACCAGCCTATAAATAACAGCTCTTCACGGGGAGCTGCAGCCCCTTTGATTTCTGATAATGGGCCCTGCTGACTCTGCTTACCTGTTTTCCAATAAAAAAACAGGGAATGGGGATCCTTGTCCAGAGGGGGATGGCTCTGGTTCCTTGGAGAACATCCCTGACAAAGTGCCCTATTGATCCCTGTCACTCCACCCCCCCCTCTCAGCACTGCAGGGAGCCTGGATTTCTCATTCAATGATGATGTGGCCGTGTAACAATTAAGCAAATGTAATATTTTCTTGTATTACATGAAAATCAATGGACCTCTTGCTCTTTGCAGAGTTGAGCGGGCTAAAGGATGAACTGGAAGATGGCTGAGGGCAGGGAGCAGATATAATATCCTTCTTTCATTTCATTAAGACTTCTTTTAAAATACTTAAAGAGAGAAAATTGTGCCATTTATAAGGCTTTTAAGACCATGCTGGATTAGGCATTGAGCAACCTGATCTAGTAGGAAGTGTCCCTACTCATGGGACTAGATGATCTTGAAGGATCCTTCCAACCCAAACTATTCTATGAATAACACTGAAATTACTAAATCATGATAAGAATATTTCTCCAATGTGAATATAAACCTATTTACTTGTCTTCTACCAAAGGTAAAATACTCCTCATCTGGCTTTCATTCTCTTTTTACTCTAAATACCTACTTTTAATTTTACTTTTTAATCAACTACTTCTACCCACAGCATTTAACTGCTCTAAGGGCCTTCTCAGCTTGTCTTTTAACCCCATTGCTTTGAAAGACAAACTTAGGTTTGGTAATTCCTATAATTTATTTGTAGTTATTATTTGTAGTTATTTATTTGTTGAAATTCTTTACAGTGAGGGTGCTGAGACCCTGGAAGGGGTTGCCCAGAGAGGTTGTGGATGCCCCCTCAATCCCTGGAGGTGTTTAAGGTCAGGATGGATATGTTTTACAGCCTTAACTCTTGTTTGTGATGCTATTTTCTAGCAGGAGAAGGTGGCAGGGCTTTGTGTGCTTGGAAAATAAATTAATGCCCTTGTTTATTTTGCTGCAAAATACAAAAAAGTGACACTCTTGGCAAAAAGAAAGCTTTTTTTTGTTTTTCAAAGGTTGGGATTTTATTTTAAGGGTAATGAGGCACTGAAACAGGTTTCCCAGAGAGGTTGTGGATGCCCCCTCAATCCCTGGAGGTGTTTAAGGCCAGGTTGGATGAGGCATTGAGTAACCTGGTATGGGAAGTGTCCCTCTTATGGCAGAGGGGTTGGAATTGGATGATCTTTAAGTTCCCTTCCAACCCAAACCATTCTATGATTCTCTAATTAGCAGCTTCCTTGTTTTAATGCATTATCTTTAATGCATGATCTTTAAGGTCCCTTCCAACCCATATGATTATACTGTGGGTATATTGTGTGATAAAAATCCTATTTTTATAGAATACAACTATAAAATGACTCTTCTTTTTACATATTTGATCCAGGCCTTTTCAATATGAAACAAAATCTAGTTTGTTAAAGTCTTGCTTTAATTATCCCCTCACTGTAGTCAAGAATGATGTTGAAATGAGTGAAAGATGCCACGAGAAGGCGAGAGAGCTTCCTTTCACCTGCCTTAACTACCTCAGGTAGATGAAACCCTACCCCAAAAGCCCCGAGGATCGGGTCACTGCTCCTTTTTAAAGAGTAATGACAATGGAGGGGGCATCTCAAACCTAAACGAGCGCTTAGCGTTACATCTGGCCCGGGTCAGTGCTCTCAGGTATCCCAGTTAAAGTCCTTTACTGGAAATTAATGGAAAATGTAACTGCTCTTCTCCCGAAAGATCAATGTCCAATAAAGGCCACACAATCAAATCTTGTAGCAATGATTGAGGTCCTTAATTGCCTTGCAAAGATAAGGTGGTAATCAACTTTAACTGATCTTTTTTTTTTTTTTAACCAGGTCGATTACATGCTAATGAGTCCAGATCGAGTCAGGATCTTTAACTACTTATACTTATTAAATCTTATGTTTGTGGGGGAAAAATTACTTAAGCTGCACAATCGATAAAAGCTGAGACTTAATTAAAATATTTCACTTTTATACCTTTTTCTATGTTTGATACATGTTTCACCAGAGGCTGTGGGACACCAGGTAATACCCCAAGAAGTACTGAATTCTCTTATTTTCTGTTCCTCCAAATTTTAACAACACATGAGGGGGGGGTGTTTGATTTAATGAAGTTTTGAGACTAATTAGTGATACTTTCCAAGCAGCTCGTTGGACTGAAGTGTTAAAAGGTGTGGAGGAACCTGGTTTAGTATAAGGTGTCCTCACCCAAGACTGGGGGATTGGAATTAGATGATCTTTAACTAGATAATCTTTAACTAGATGATTTTTTGGGATGGTCTTTCCCAATCCAAAGCACTCTGATTCTATAAAATACTATTTTCTATAAAACACTATTTTTCTATAAAATACTATTTCCCAATCCAAACCATTCTGATTCTATAAAATACTATTTTTTCTATAAAATACTATTTTTCTATGAAATGCTATTTCCCAATCTAAACCACTCTGATTCTATAAAATACTATTTTTCTGTAAAATCCTATTTTTCTACAAAATACTACTTTTCTATAAAATACTATTTCCCAATCCAAATCACCCTGATTCTATAAAATCCTATTTTTATCTTTAGTAGCTCTCCTTTTTACTACTTGCTAACCTTCAGGTGGACACAGTTTCAACTGGAAGCCCTTTATTTTTCTCCCAGTGTTAAATTAATACTAAACTTTTATATTAATAAGGATTTATGTTCGTAATTGTTTATGATTAGTACCCTCATACTAAGTTGCTGAGCCCTTTTTCTGATTCCTGGAGTGATAACCAGAGATTTCCTCCAGTCTTCAGAGAAAACTGGATCAAACTGACCTTTCATTGACTTAAGGATGAGTTAAATTCATCCAAAACTTGTTTTTGTGTGATTGATCTGCTGTAAATCTAAGTGAACTGAGGGATGAGGTAGAATATTTTGGGGTTTTTTATTCCATCTTTTCCATATTGATGTTTTGTCTATGTGCAGGCATGAAGAGATCTGAGTTTTTTCATGATCTGTGGGATGCAGAGCACCAGAACCCCAAGTTTATCATCAGAACTAGGTGACAAAATAATGTTTGTGTGCAAATTTGATCTCCCAGGCTTGTGCTCCATGAATATGAATGTTTAAAACCTCCAAAATAATAATAATTATGTCTTCAGTGGTTTGAGAAAAACCATCAGCACCTTCTGAGCTCTTCAAGAACACAAGGATCAGCTAATTTCCTTATTCAAAGCAGTTCCAAAGTAGCAAAGTGTGACTTGACTGAATAGAGCTTTAGGAGAATAGCACTAAAATGATCCTTTATGTCTAAATCTCCCTGCAAACCATCGTTTTAGAGCTCCCCAATGCCTGTTATTGAATGAAACTTAAGTATTTCTTAATACTTGAATGCCCTCAGGCCTTCAGTTTGGATCAGCTTTGCCCGAAAGACAGGTTTTGCTTCATGTATTATTTACTTCAGCTATTTAATTTAAATTGCCTTTTGCTCTAACCTCTTTAATCATGCTCACTGCAGAGAAGTTAGTTAATAATTTTGGAAGTTGTCTCGATTTCTTCCCTAAAATACACATATTTCTGGGAATAAGTGTCACATTATGATTTTTGGGGCTGAAATGTGCAATTTAAATAGATGTAAGAAAAACTGGCAGCTTCAGCAAGGGGAATGTAGAATAAAAATTGTCACTAAATCTTTTCCAGGTTGGTTTGAAAAGCTTTTTTATATTTCTAGAAAAGATGTAATTACTGTGTTTGCATTTAAGTCTGTAAAATAAAGCCTGTCAGCAGGACAATGTGAAAATTTCCATTAATGATTGGGAGATTGGATGTCAATTAGTGACCTTTTGGACTCAGTAAGTGAATAAATGCAGCTGATGTGGCACCAAATGTTTGGTGAGTGGAGTTTAACCTTCATTATTGATGCTAAAACATCATAATTTTCATTATCATAATCATAATTTTTTATAAAATGCCCTGTAATGTGTATTTTGAAAATAACCAAGTCCTTGTAGCAGTAGATTTTAAGAGGTTGTGATTTTCCCTGAGTTCAAATTGAATTATCTGGATTATTAATGTTTTTAGAGATGAGTTTGTCTCACTGAAAATTCAAATATTTGTTAAAAAAAGAAAAATAGAGGTTTTCTTACAACTAGGATTTGAAAGAAGGGAATATTCTGTTCTAATTTAGCCAGTTTAGCTGCTGCTCTTTGCTTGATAAGGTGGAATATATATGGCTTGGAGGGATTTTAATAGCAATTGCATCACTTTAAGCACAGTTTATGAGCCCTGTTCTAGTTCATTATAAAAGCAATTTATTACTTTCACGGATATTAATAATCCTAATGGAATTAAAACTGTAAAACATGTTTAAAGGCCATCCTTCAGCCCCAAAAAAAAAAAATCTGATGAAGGAAACTTTCAGGTTTCAAATGTAAATTGCAAAACAGAGCACTATTCAACAAGGAATTTTGGAATGAGATTATAAAATGGTGCAAAAGTCAAAACTGGGTTTTTTTATTCTCCCAAAAAGAAATACCATTAGATCTGATTATTAGAAGCATAGTGATTCATGGGCTTGGTGATATATATACACACTTGGTGATTTATGAATTATTTAGCAAGAAAAATCACAATAATTTTGTTGTGACTCAAGAATTTATAGATTGGTAGAAAATAATTGCACAACCTCCCCTCCCCTTAACAGTCACACTGTTAAGGACACACAATTTTTACTCAATTGGTAGAATTCTGATTATTTTTTCACTAATTTTGTGCCCAAATGTGCTCCGAATTTAAAGCAAATGTTAAATAATTTAGTCTAAGATGCTTTGTTCCAGCTCAAGATGAGAAAGATTTAAAAAAAAAAACAATCTGTGGCCAGATTTTGCTCCCACTGAAAAATAAAATCAATTAATAATGCTGATATTTGTTTCACAATTTCTCCACTTGTTCCAGCAAAGGCATGGGAGGGACAACAACTGGATTTCTCCAGGATTTTAAGGGATTTTTAACTTAAATGTCTATTGATCAAGGTGGTTCTTTCCTGGAAAAATCTTTTTGAGAAAGTCTGGCCACTGTTGACCTACTTTTTAGCCTAAGCCTGAGGGAACTGGGTTTGCTGCACTTGATTGGCAAGCTGAGGATGTGGGAAGGAATAAAAAGGTGAATTTCACCTTTTTGTTGTTCTGCCAACACAGAAAGTTACATATAAATCTATTTTTTAAGGAAATAAAGAGCAAACAGGCTACTCCAGCAATGATCAGGTGTCATTTTCTTTAGGAAATTAAAAGTTTATCCTTTGTTATGTGTGATACCTCTCTAGGATCTGGTACAGTAAGGAAGCAGAAACTAGATGATCTTTAAGATCTTTTCCAACCCAAATTATTCTACGATAAATTGAATTTAATGAATCTGAGTGAATTTAGCAGAATCTACTTAGATTCTGCTTCCTCTGACTCAGCTTTTTAATGTTTTATCTGAATTACATGCAATATAGTGCAGCACTACTAACACAATATCCCAGAATATTTTTAAAAGGTAAAGATTTTAATAAATTCTAGCACATAGAGTAACAAATGGGAACAATTTAGCCTGTTATATGGTAAATCTAAACTATTCTGATGTCACAGCTGGGCAAATTCTTTTAGGAGGGAGGTTAGAATTTCCAAGAGATGTAAGGAAAATGTAGGACTGTCTCATTCTATCCTGTGCCTCATTTCTTTCTACCCAAAGGTCCAAGCACAGGACTCAAAGGAATAAGTTTTGAGCCTTAATTTGCTACAGCTCAATGTAATTGCTATCATTTACCAGCTTTTATTAATCATAGAATGGTTTGGGTTGGAAGGGACCTTAAAGATCGCATTGTTCCTGCCATGGACACACACACCTTGCACTAGACCAGGTTTTAGTTAGCAATGAATGTAAGTTTTTTTCATAAAAATAGGATTTTATGTCAAGAAAAGCTGTGTAAAGAAAACTGTGTAACCTCCAAGCACTGCATGTTTGTTTCCTGCATTATTCTGAGCTCACACATCCCTCCACTGAGGGCAAACGAAAGCTCCTGCAACAGGAATAATCAAGCTGGGAGTGTCAGCTCTTTCCTTCCTCCTTTTTCTGGCAAGAGAACTCAAAACTTCACTATGTCTGCAGGTAGAAAACAACTTGAGCTCGATACCTTCCTTTGCAGTGAGAATTAGAGAGGGAAACAACCTAATAGTGTGAGGAAAATTAATAATAACTTGTTGAGAGCCTTGAAATTATCCCACTAACCAGTAACATACAGCAGGTTTCCCCTCCCTCCCACTCATGAGATGCTGCAGTGTGGCAGATGTGATGATTTTTAATATTTGTCTGTGTCAGCATTCTGCTTTCTCCTTGAAAACTAAACATTTATTTTCTTTCCATGGCCATCTCCAGGTCTCTTTTATCCTCTCTAACCTCAGTGGAAAGCAGCAGAGAGCAGCAGCAGGCTGCTCAGAAAACCAGCCTAGAAGAAGGAAGGTTATTTCCCCCCAAAAATCACAACTAAATTTATAGAATTTGTGGGTTTCATGATGCTTCAGTAATTAAAGAACTGATTTTTTTTATTCCTTTGCAGATTTTTGACTGTTACATCATTGTGGGTACACCTTGGAAATAGGAAATCCATGCATAATCCTTGCTGAGAGCATGTCATCTGATTTTAGTAGAGAAAAATCAAACTCCTTAATTATTTTCTGTGGATTTTTGTAATTTTTGAACCTCCTGTATCAGTTACTTTTAAAGATGAAGTTCTCAGGGCAGTGAAATACTGACTTAAAAACCATTTTATGATAAATTAATTAAAAAATCTGCATTCTTCCTACACAAATTCTGCCCCATCATTGAGGAAAAAGATAAAAAAATAAATTTTGGTGAAGTTCTGTTCTTATAGCAGTGATTCTTATAGCAGTAAGTATATAACTATTTGCTTCAAAATGTTGTAGTTTAAGTGAAAAATTAGTATGAAATGTGAGTTTTAAATGTGTGGCAAAACCAAATCTGCAAAAAAATACACATTTTTTAAAAATACACTTCTTAAAAGACATAAAAAAACCCTTGAAGTTTGATTACACCTGCATGAATCAGAATGAGGGACATTAAGGTTATGATTAGCCCTGGAAAATCGACATAATATTCATGCAAATTTGGCAAATTGACTTGGTTTTCCCCATAGCCCTGTAAATGAAGAAGACATTTCAGATTAAAAAAAAAACATTATGGTTCTGTAGAAATGCTATGATTTCTGTACCCCATTCTTTAAACATTTAATGGAAAATGAATCTGATTGAAATGAACCTGAGTGAAAGGTGTACAGGGACTGGTAGGTAAAAAGGTTTCATTTGAACAGAAAGATGTCTGTGTGGGTAATACTGGTCCCTTAGATACTTAGGGACTTAGATACTTAATTTCTAATGTAGGAACTAAATTATAAAGTTATTGAACAAAGAGAGAGAGAGTTTATCCCTCCTAATGGCCATTCAAAGATCCTTTTTCTTCTAAAGCTCAAACAATGCAGTATTGGAGTACTAACCAGCTGGAATTAAATCAAATATACCTATTTTTCCCTTTTTAAATTGATAATGTGAATGAAATAGTGTAGTTTGCCTTACACGAGAACTCAAGAGATTGTGGCAAAACCTGCTGTTGAGATTAATGCTAAAAAGGACAGAATTTTTGCAAAGCTGTACAGAACAGACCCTTTCTTCTGACTTCTTTCAGAGAAAAAAGCTTTTTTTAATGAAGCTGCATGTAATTTTATCATTCTTTGAGACCATGACAGGGAGAAGACATTCCTGTCACGCTCAAACATGGAGACACTCCTTGCTAAGATTTTGAGGGAATTTTATAAAATAAAAGAATCTTACCAATGTGTGAGCACTAGAAATATTCAGGTGAGTATTTTATGAGTTATAAAATGAGTCAGGTGTGTGACAACTATCAGAAAAAAACCCTCAAAGACAGCAGGTTGGTGTCAGCAGCCATGAGGGGAGCACAAAATGGACAATTTCCAGTGTTGCTCTTCAGCCTGTGAGGGTGAAGGGCCCTTAGTTTGAGGCGAGAAACCACAAGCTTTAACCTTGTGCTAATTCTTTTCCTTGTGTATTAAACAGAGTTTCCTCCATGCAAAAGTTCTTCAAGAGAAGCGCTGACTGGAGGAGTTCGTTACCCTGAGTTGTGAAAACCTTCGCGCTGGGCTCTTTCCACACTTTTCCACACGCCTGCCTCTCTGTCGCAAATCTTCCTGTTAAAAGCAGAAGGTGGGGAGAGGAAATTAAAATAAAAACCTTTCTAATTTCCACAGAGATTCCTGTGACAACGCCGGCAGCGGCCACCCCCATTCCCTCCACGCACAAAATGGCGCCGCCCCTTTCCCGCCTCCCACAAGATGGCACCGCCCCTTTCCCCGCCTCCTACAAAATGGCGCCGCCCCTTACAAAATGGCGCCGCCCCTCTCTCCTACCTCCCACAGCATGTCACCGCCCTCTTTTCGCCCCTTTTTCTTCCTCCTCCTCCTCATTTTCCCTTCTCTCCCTTCTTCCGTTTTGGTTCCGGGGGTAAGGAGAGTCCTTCCTGCTGGCGGGGCGGGACGGCGCAGGCCCGGTTCGGTGGTGCTGGGGTAGCCGCCGCAGCATGTAAAAGCCCGGCGGGGAGGGGATGCTCTGGCTGCTTTGCGGCCCCTCCCGCGCCATGGAGAACCAGGCGCTGGTTATTCGTATTAAAATCCCCGATGGCGGGGCTGTCGACTGGACCGTTCATTCGGCTCCTCAGCTTCTCTTCAGGGATGTCCTGGTGAGTCCCGGAGGGGGGAAGAAGGAGAAGGGAAGGGAGAGGACGCGGTCCCGGGAAGGAGATGGAGGTGTTCGGGGAAGCGAAACGTGAGGAAAACGGCCACAAAAAGACCATGGTTGGAAGGATAAAGGCGGTGGTTTCTTTTTAAGAGAGGGTGTTTTGATACTTAAAGTTTTAAAGCGAAAAGAGGAGGTGGCAGAACCTGACGGAACTCAAGGGGTGAGGGCAGCGCCGGTGCTTCATGGGGCGGAGATATCATTTTGAGGTGGTTTTTGATCTGGTTTTGCTGGACATAAAAATCTTAGGGGTGATGGAGATGTCAAGAAGGATCCAAGGGGTGGTTTTAAAAAGTTTGAAGGGTTTGTCACCCGGATTAATGTGTGGTAACACCGGGTGGGGAGCAGCCATGGCCCGTCTGGGGCGGCCCGAGGGGGCCATCGCCTCAGGGAGGGTTAAAAAGTTGGTTTTTGGAAATTAAAAGCTTTCTGGCTATGTTACAACATCGCTGTTGATGATTTATGTCTGATATAATGGTAAATGTTTGTGCCCACCTACCTTATTTTCTTCCATTTGCAAATTAAGGATACAGGGATCCTCTTTTTACTCATAAATGGTGGTGGATGTGCTCAGAAATTACAGTGGATTTTCCTAATTGTGCCTTTAACACCAAAAAAAGTTTAATCCTTGATTGCAGGTCATGCTTAATTTTTTTTAGGATGCTTCTCAACTTTCATGGCCATCTCTGGAGGGATTTAAGAGCTTTGAAGAGCTTAGAGGGAAGGTTTAGGGTTGGTTCTTCTCATGGTTGGGTTGATGGTTGGACTTCATGAACTTAGATGTTTTAGGATTGTTTCTTCTCCAAGTTGGGTTGATGGTTGGACTCCATGAGCTGATTAAAGAGCTTAGAGAGATGGTTTGGGGTCGTTCTTGTCAAAATTGGGTTGATGGTTGGACTCCATGACCTTTGAGAGATGGTTTAGGGTTGGTTCTTCTCCAAGTTGGGTTGAAGGTTGGACTCCATGAGCTTAGAGAGATGGTTTAGGGTTGGTTCTTATCAAAGCTGAGTTAATGG